>JAWPHD010008952.1:0-109408 GCA_037043455.1 Cyrtodaria siliqua | reverse complement strand
ATGTGCAGTTTGTCGATAATGTGATATAAATATGTCGATTTAAAATCTAAAAAATGGTAAAAGAAATCGAGTTAAATTCATGCTTTATTTAAATCAAATTTACACCGGAATGATTAGCCCCGGTCATCCGGCCTGCTTCTGATTTCTTTGCTACGCTTTGTTGTTCGTGAATTCTAGTCTCGGACAGCCAAACATGTATGATGTAGATGTCGGTTTTGGCAAAATAGGCCGATTATTGTACCCTCTAGCGATTATCCGACTGTTTTCGTCATTTCTTTACGCAAATAAAAGTCAACGTTTGCGTGACCTTTTATTTGGTCTTATCTACCCAGACCTACCCAGAAGAAAACAATAAACTTAACCATCTCTTTCAGAATTTAAAAACTGACTGACCAATCATCGATCATACCCGTTTTTCGGTATGACCTCGTTTTGAGGTGGCAGCATTTTTAAAGAAACTTTACTCTAGCCTTGGTCACCCGGACTGCTTTTAAATTCTTCGCTACGCTATGCTACACGGATTCAGCCTGGGGAAACAGCACCAGGGCCTGCGGGAAAATGGATGGTTGAACTGGCAACTAACGTTGGGGAGATTTTGGCCAGACTTTGTTAGAGTTTTTGTACAGTAGACGTATTTTCATGTTAATTAATAATTTTAAAATTTAAAATGTCTTACTTTTAACTTGTGAGAAGCAGCACATGATGACAACAGGTGTAACTAAACTGTTGTGTTATGCTGTTATTTTGACATTATATTAACTGTTATCTGTTATTGGTTAATTTAATGTTGTCTGTTACGTATTTATAGTGTCCCCTCCCACACCCACTCCACTACCGACGTTACGTTGTAAACCTTCTCTCCTCTCACCGCGGGATCGAATACCACTGGAAGCTGGACTTGTACGTGAGAAAGTGTCGATTCTTACAGATGGTCTGCCTCCATAAAAATCTAAATTGACCGTCAGATATAACCTTACATGTGTTGAAAATGACCTAAAACCCCATACAAACAAACAAACATCCACCACCTATCGTGAAATGTAAAATTTATGATTGTTATTTTATTTACTGTGAACTGTTCATTGTTATCTGTTATTATTCAAATTCATGTTTTTTGTTATCCTTTTATGAGACCCCCTCCGGCTACCCCTACCCAACACAACCCCAGCCTCATGTAGCTTTAGTTACAACGTAATGTTATGCAAATGTTGACTTTTATGTACGTGAAAAAACGGGCGAATACAGTGGGCGCTTTTTTTCTGTAGTATCTGCCCAAACCAATATTTGCCAGTAAAATGCATGATACCGTCTGGGAAGGGCCGTAACTAATGTTGTTAGAACTTGTGGCCCAACCCGTTTGCATATTATACGGCAATAAAATATGTTTAAATCAAGCCCCCTGAAACCCAAGACTGTCTGTGGTTGAATTTCATGAATTTTAGCTTGAATGCCTAGGACCCTATTCAAAGTGAAAACATGTTTTACCCCCAACCCCACCCCATCCTCATGCAGCTTTATTTATAACTTAACGTTATACAAATGTTGACATAAAAACGGGCGAATACAGTTGGCTAATCGCTAGTGAGTACTTTAATCGGCCTTATCTTCTGCAAGTAAGACATATAAATCATACATGTTTGGCTGTCCGAAACTAGAATACACGAACAACAAAGCGCAGCAAAGAAATCAGAAGCAGACCGGATGACCGGGGCTAATCATTTCGGTGCGAATGTAATTTAATTATAATAATTATGACGTTAACTCGATTTGTTTTACCATTTTTTAGATTTTAATCGACATATTTATGTCACATTATCGACAAAATGTACATAACTTGAAATAAAGATCTCGAGTATATCACATAAATAGCTCGTGTAATACACATAATACTCATTACTTCGAGTACCTTTATATTGATATATTTTTATTTGTTTTGTTTCAACGCGATATACAGAAAAGAAAAAAATGTCAAGTTCATTAAAAACGATTTATTGTAAAATAAAGAATCATTTCAACGTATTTGTTTTGCATTTATTGAATTACAACGTCTTTTGTCGACACACATATATCGATATATAGACATATATCGTAACAACTCGAGATAGTTTAAAAGGAGAAATTCACTATAACCCAACAAGACGAGGCACGAATACGCTTCCGTACAATACGACAACACAACATTATGTCGCGTTGTCGTGAGCGCCCGACAATGCGACATCGCGACATCGCGATACGACATCGCGACAATACGATACGACATCACGACATCATTATCGCGATGTCGTGTCGCGATGTCGTATCGCAATGTTTTGTATCGCGATGTCGCCCACGACAATACGACATTGTATCTGGCCCCAACCGGACACCGTACGAAATGCTTACAATTTCACAAGCCATTACGTATTATAGTATAGTATTCAACATACCACAATATTTGCTACGCATTGCGAAACATGTGTCAATGTATGTTGTCTTTCAGTATATTTCTGTCTTGCTTGAAAGTCACTCGCTCTCAGTTACTGTAGATATATGTGTATATATTTAGCAGTCTTACTATCGTCAATGTCAAGTCCCACACCCACTTCCAGTTTCACTTAAAACCACTCGATCTAAACGGATTATACAATATACACTCCAGACGAAATGTACATTTAACATGGACTTATACAGTGCTAGTCGTATGTCCTAATATTTGTAAACTATAAACAAAGTGTAGATAACAGAGTGGTAGATTTTGAAGCGAATGAGTATTAATGGAAACACCATTGTGTTAACAGCGAAACGTAACAGTCTCAGTCTATAAACAGGTGATACATTATTATCTTAAATGACCAACAAAGTCACCTTTATCAGTATTTATTTATACATAAAGTCTTTTATATAGACTGAGCGCAAAGGTAGTTTATAAATAAAATACGATGTGTACATAAATTCCTAATATGTAATCTTTGCGATGGCTCAAACGTGTTTTGCTTTGTTAAAAAAAACAGTTTGGATATAACAATAACATATATTGTGTGGTCTGGGTGGTTAACATATTACCACAATATTAATTAGATTTCGTCATTTACCTTCATGTCGTATCCGACAGCATACGTTCCCTCTGCGCAGAACTGCGGATGGTTCCAGTCTCCCCATTCATCCCCATTGTCCACTGTTAAAACCTTGGTCACTTTCCGAGGGACGTTATGCACAAGAATAAAGCCCTCGGCGTGACATACCAAGGCTACCAAGAAACTAACTATAAATGAAACGTACATGTTCGACCTGTTCCGATATTGTAAATATATAAAGGTTCGTCAAACTGGAAATGATTAGCGTTTAATTGTAAATACATTACATGCCCTTTGTAGTGTAAATTTACCTTAAGGTTGCACATTATAGTTGCATTCACAATATAATTTCCATTTTGATTCCGAGGGAAATCATGAGAATTATTGACTTGAAAATGTTAACATGAAACCTAAGACATACTCATGTATCAATTTTATCTTCGAGGTCTAACCCTCAAAACAGACAACACAATTATAACAAGGTGTTTTAAAAATACATGTAGTTGTACAACACAAAATGTGTTATCATACATGAAGTTTTATTTGATGTTTACATTGATTCGAAGTTATTAGTGAAAGCTTTTGACGGTCGGACAGTGAGATAATGGTGATAATTATGTACGTTATTCATGTTAGTTTCAGGTAAAATTGTACTCCATGGTCGTATATGTGTTATATTTATATTGCCTATTAATGATGCCTTGTTTGTTAGAGATTATAACCTGGCGGGGATATCAGTATTTACACTGTCCCGGTTTTATTGGAATGACAATACATAAATAGTAAGGGTTGGTGCACACTAGAACCTCAAGCTGCCTTTTTTGTCACTGACCGTTTCAATGCGGTAGCCCTATTGTCAACCCGTTTGTATTTGTGATGTCACATGCCTCGCTTATTAACATTGTAATTCCTCTTTGTTTTAAGTGTTTTTGGTTGACTGTGTTCTGGTAAAGCTACATTTCCTGTTCGACTTTTATACCTACTGGTCTTTCTTTTCTCCTACCAACATTGCACACAATCATTTTTGATTATCATGGCAGCCTCGTTTCTGCGAAATGTTTTCCGGTTGATGTATCACTGATAAACCCAGACATTCATCGAGGTATTTAACGTGCTGATGACATGATGGCTCTCCTTTCACACGGGATTGGCGGGTTTACATCCATTCCGAAAGATTATATACTTTAACAATAGATTTCTGACGAATACGGAACTGAGGGAGTACGTTTTACACAAATTCCCGAAACGTGAACCACCTTAAATCAAACGCGGGACATCTGGATCGAGATAAAATGTCATGGCATTACTTTTTCAATGGAAATTGAAATGTGAATGCAACGATAACACCGATTCTTAAATTGTTTGAGAGATAATGGACATGATAAGGCAATCTCACTATATAGTTCAGACAACAACATATGTGTGTGGCTTTGTTTGTTGTCGTTCATTGTCTTCTTAACTTGGTTCCTTGAACAAATGTAGGGTTATGCCTTCGGGCTACAACGACACACTCTGCTAACGGTATGTCGCGATACTTTCACTGACGATGCATATATCGTATCGTGGAGTCTGTATCGCGATAGACTATAAAAACACAATTTCCACATTAAAACTTTATGAGTACTAAAGTTAGGACTTAGCAGCGCCTTCCTTGATAAGAATAATTTTCTAAAAACAAGTGCATAGCTTTTAAGTTATTTAAATCATACTAAAATACAAGACCTCGGTCTGAGGGTGTCTCGCGGCAAACAGCATATGAAATATTTTATTAAATGTTTGCTGACATGATGTCCACCAAAGACAACACATCATATGACCAAGTATCCAACAAATAAAAGCGAAGTTATCATAAGAAGTGAAGTTACTGAGGTTAAGTGGTTTAACCAGGGTGTATATTTGGGAAAATAATGCAAACTATGACCTTGACCTTGGTATTTATTGTCGTTCAGCAATGTCCACCAATGCCAACAATACATATGACCAAGTATCAAGGACATAAAGTCAGGCAATCATAAGTTAACAGAGGTTAAGTTACCTAACCAAGGTTGTTACCTAACTAAGGTTAAGTTTGTGGGAAACAACGCAAAATATGACCTTGACCTTGGTATTTTTTGTCATCAAGTTATGTCCACCAATGTCAACTAGAGCTGTCGCCTTTTAAGGGAGACAAATATACCCCCACTATCAGTCTCCCCGCATTCTCCACCTTACTGTTTCAATAAAGATGGAGTGGATTGGGAATTCCATGATCAGGTAATGGTGGCCTTGACCTTTGACCTACTGACCTCAAAACCAATAGGGGCCATTGTTTCATCACAGGCTGTCCACCTATTAAGTTTCATTTACTTCAGGGAGAGAGTTGTTATGGAGAGGATAATATCTTTCATTATCTGGTCCCGGTAACCTTGATCTTTGATCTACTGACCTCAAAATTAATACAGGTCATCTTGACAAGGACTATCACAACCTGACTTCTATGGTGATGTGATTTATAAACTTCGAAAGATTCTTGGTCATGATCACTTTCATTCTATCTTTGTTAAACTTGTTAAAAAGATTATCAAAAGAGGTTATGACCCTATCATTTTGCAACGTACTGCATGCTTGGTGGTGGACCCTTTTACAGTTCGTCTCTATGCTTTCCTCTTTAATTGTACGATGACCGGACAGGCTGTGGACCCTATGATGACGCCTACCTAAAGCCCATTGGGACGGTGGCGTTTGATGTTTGTCTATGATCTTTCTTGTCGTGCCCTTAAGGGTGTATTCTCTTGTTGCTCTGGCTTCTGCCAAGTCATTGACTACCTTCATTGTGGCTTTCTAAGCTATTGTTTTTTTGTATTATATTTACACGAGCATATTTGTGTTCTACTTATATTGCCTATTGATACTGCCTTGTTGGTTAGAGATTAGATCATGGCGGGGATTTCTTTATTTACACTGTCCTGTTTTATTGGGATGACAGTAGGGTAAGTGTGAGGTTTTGTGCACCCTAGAACCGGTTTAAACCCCCCAGTGGCCTACTTTGCCACTGACCGTTCCAAGGCGGTAGCCCTATTGTCAACCCTTTTTGTGTTTGTGATGTCGTTTGCATTTATTATTACTTTTGCCTTCTTGTTTGTCTGTTTGCGTGTTTGTTTATGTGTTTTGTGGTTGACTGTCCTCCTTGAATGCTACTTTCCCTGTCCGATATTTTTATATTTCTTCCCATCACAGGCAGTTCACCTATGAATTTCATGAGATTTGCTTCAGGAAGAGAGGAGTTATGGAGCGGACAAGGTTTTTCATTATCAGGTCACGATGACCTTGACCTTTTACTACTTTACCTATTTATTTAAACTCAACAGGGGTCATCCTCTTATCACAGGCAGTCCACGCATGAAGTTTTATGAGATTTAGAGGAGTGGAGTGGACAATGTTGCGTCTACTGACGGACAGACGGACGGACGGACAAGATGAAACCAGTATACCCCTTCGTTTAGCGAGGGTATAAAAATGCATACGATCAAGTATCAAAGACATAAAGAGAGACAATCTCATAAAGTAAACTGAGGTTAAGTTACCTAACCAAGGCTAGGTTTGGGGATAATAACGCAAAATGTGACCTTGACCTTGGTAATTTTTGATTGCATATACAGAAACAATAGCAGATACCAATAATATATGGTTGTAAGGTAACATTTATTTATCACATAACGTCCCTTGTTAGCAGTGTCGAACACCCATTTAATATTCTATTGTATGACACACGTGTAATACAACCTGGAACGATTTTGATTGGTTGAGTTAAACCTGTAACACTACGCAAGTTTATTAAATGAAACTGTTTTCTTTATTACAAATTCACCCTGATCTGAGTCATAAACTTATTTTTTGTGACAGCTTATAAAAAATAATGCACCATACACAAAACGTTGTTGGTGGTATATTAAAAAGTTGACGTAAACTGCTATTTTATAAAGAGGTAAAACACGAACTCTTTTTTACGCAAGGTTATGTGTAAGACGCGACGTTACGACGTCACATATTTTATGTCCATCTGAATTAATTTTTACTAATTTGATTGCAATGTTATGTGATAAAAAGGATCTTAAACTCGTTCCCATTCCATATAAGATTTATGAAACTCGTTATGAATTATTTTTAATTTTAACTCGCCAAAAGGCTCTTTAAAATTAAAATAATTCATAACTCGTTTCATAAATCTTATATGAAATGGGAACTCGTTTAAGATCTTCTATATATTAATAATGAGTTTTACATATACGTTTTAATTAAAGTTACATATATCATACTAATTTTAAAATAAACGTGATGAAAATTAAGCAAAGACGCAGTCATATATAGTATAAGATCCGCGCCGCTGATAACATGTGTCAATATTGAACCACAACTGAGACAATGCAACATAGAGGGCACATACTTCTGTTTATTGACTATACACATGAACATTAAGAAATATGAATAAAGGCAAACTGTATAGGAAATATGAAGTGTTTGTGTTAAATTTCCGGACTAAGGCAAATGCGGACAAATATCATTTTCCAGTGCAGGATGTGTACACCCCCGGTATCCGTATAATATGAACGCGGGTCGGATAAGGCCATACGCGGGTACAGGAAAGACGCGCCACAGTATATGTACGCTCAATATTTGTCAATTATATAAATATTATATTCGTTATATAATTAGTTTTAGCTTTGTTATATTCCCTGAATATTTTTCTTCACATCCATATCTTATGTTTTTCATTTTAGTATTGTTTTAAGCAATTTTATCCGTTTTGAACCGAGCGGATCGGAAAAATCCGTGTCAACAATTGACATTTCGTCGATTTTTCAATTATACAGTAATTTTGACACAATAATAAGGACATGCATATGTAAAACATTCATTATGTTAGTCATTTTGTCTTTATTTGATCCCTTAATACTAACTAAGGGTTTTCAATCTGGCGTTTTGTGAGAGAGGGGTCCCAGAAAGTGGGTAAGTCTTACGACGGCTAAACATTTATTCGGATAAGGTCAAACGAAGACTATGGATAAGTATGAAAGCGGGCGTTTATAACAGCACAAACGCATTTGTTTTCTTATTTGATACCCCTGTAAGCTTCTAGCTTCTTAGATACTTACCGATAGTGTTTTCCCTTACTTGATGGCATACTTGCCCAAGTGAATAGCGCGCTGGACTTGTAACTGGCCCCGGGTTCAAGCCTGGCCGTTGTCACTGACTTTCTTCGGTGACTTTCGTCGGTGTGTTTTTGTGCAAGAAACTTTCCCTCAGCCTCGTACGTCGGACGGGGACGTTAACAAACGGTTCAGTTTCAGTCTATCCTCCGAGTATGTTAAATTAACCATTGGAAGATTTGGAATCTATTCGATAGTAAGAGTAGGGCAGGTTCCCGCATTCCTATGTATCCTTCCCCTCTCTCTGGCAGTCGGTAGCGCGGCGGATTTGTAACCGGAAGCCTCGGGTTCAATCCACCGTGGTGTCACTGAGTTTCGTCGGTGTGTTCTTGGGCAAGACACTTTCCCTTAGCCTCGTCCGTCTGATGGGAACGTAAACCAGGCGGTCCCGTGTATCGGTCTATCCTCCGAACACGTTAAAGAACCATAGGAATCTATTCGATAATAAGAGTAGGGCAGGGATCCCGGATTTCTATGTATCCTTCCCATCTCTCTGGGGCGGCTCTAAATAACCTATACTGTGTTGATGAGCCGTTAAGCAACATTTAATTTAATCAATTGTAAGCGCATCAGAACAATGTTATCTTAATTGGCTCCGAGACTATTCGAGCCAAAGATTTATCAATAGGCAGTTGTGCTCGCGCCCAATACATAATAGTTATTGAAATAAATAAGGTGCATGAATATTGTTAGGAACTGAGTAGGTTACATATATACTTGTTCTCATAAATTACATGATTACTCCCCTTTGTTAATATTCTCCATCTGCGTCTTTTTGTAAACATTTTAAAAGATTAATAATTGAGATAAGTAAGTTAATATTTATTTTTTACATTTGTATCGGTGAAATATTGGGATTTCTCAGTGAAAAAAACGTTACTCATTAAACATTACTCACTCGCATACGCTCGTTCGTGAAAAAAAAACACACGTCTACCATCTCATGAAGGATTTCCCTATAATCGATCCCAGCAGTTAAGTAATCTCTGTATCTTAGTATGTTCACTGCTCATAATGGATTTTTTTATCAAACAGAACAAGCAAGGTTTTACGAAAGCGTAAAATAGCTGCCGAGAGGAAATAGCATTATTTCTGGGTAGGAACTTGGAACAAAGTTTAACATAATAACAGACCAAGTCACGAGGGTTAAAACAATATTCAAAAAAAGAGTTGTCATGGAGACGTAAACACGCCATGACCGTTTTTTTTTCCCAGACACTTTCTTCCCAATGTGTGCTACGCGAATCCTTGACATGCCTTACAAATTGATTGCATAAATTATTCACCTTTGTAGCACGACGTGCTAAAGTACACATCAGGACAGAAATAGAATTACTCACATGTATGGGATGCGTTTGCGTTAGCGTGCATTACAACACAGATAAACTGTTCATTGCTACCATGTGTAATTATAAGAGTGCGTTATCAAAGTAAAAAAATCAAAAAAAACTATTCATTACTACCTTATCATGTGCAATTACTGGGGGGTGCAAGGTTTGGGAGCATTGCAAGTTTGTTGTAATTAACATTTCATTAAAATTACTCTTGAGGTTGTCTTCGTGACGTATATTTGCCAAGTGATATCAGGTAACGCGGCGCTTTCAACTAATGAAATATACCCGGGGAATTAATGGAACAGCTGTATTTTATCGTAGATTCTAATACACCAGCGCTATATAGCCTAGTTTCAAATATCTCGTTATATTGAACGATATATCACTGTAATTTTGTAACGTTAGGAGAATAAGCATTGCGCATTGCGCATTACGCATTGTAACGTATGCAACGTTAGGAGAGTAAGCAAAGCAATGCGAAAGATTTCAGATGTGTGCGTTATTTTCACATTTTAGGGGTATTAGAATAGAAATAGAACATCGTTTACGGTGAATTATCTATAATATATCACGGTTTGTCGTTCAATTGTAAACAATAATTTCACTCGCACTTCGGGCTCGTGAAATTATTGTTTACAATCCGAAGAGCGAGTGAAATTATTGTTTACAATTGAACTCCAAACAGTGATATATTAAACGATAATTCACAGTAAACGATGTTCTATTTCTTAAATAACATACAGTTGTCTCTCTTCTTTGTAAATATGAAAGGATGCACAGGTCCTGTTATAATATAATATAATGAAAGAATATTATTAAGATTACAAATTAAAGTGGCTGTTCATATACTCAAGAAAATAACATACGCCAGAAAAATATATTATATACTATTACTTAATTATAACTAGTTATTTTCGTTAAAATATTAAATCTTTCAGTGCAGAAGTAACCTCTATATCACTTGTACTGAAAGTATATAATACACTGTATAAAAAACCTAGTTGGACGTGGTTTTGTTGCAAAATTTAGCTTAAATTCCCTGTTTTGATGAAGTTACAACATAAAAGAGCTATATTTCTGAAATGCGTTGGTACTTATCCTTCAATTTTACTACATAACGTTGGTACTTATTATCTATGGCCGTCGTAAGACTTATCCACTTTCTGGGACCCCACTCTCACAAAACGCCAGATTAAAAACCCTTAGTTAGTATTAAGGGACCAAATAGAGACAAAATGATTAACAGAATGAATGTTTTACATGTGCATGTCCTTATTATCGTGTCAAAATTACTGTATAATTGAAAAATCGACGAAATGTCAATTGTTGACACGGATTTTTCCGATCCGCCCAGTTCAAAACGGATAAAATTTGCCTGAAACACTATTAAAATGAAAAACATAAGATATGGATGCGAAGAAAAATATTCAGGGAATCTAACAAAGCAAAAACTAATTATATAACGAATATAATATTTAAATAAATGACAAATATTGAGCGTACATGTAAAGTGGCGCGTCTTTCCCGTACCCGCGTATGGCCTTATCCGACCCGCGTTCATATTATACGGATACCGGGGGTGGTGTATTGCATCCTTTTACAAATTAATTGTTTGGCTTTAGTTTGTGTGTAAAACTATTCGCGTCACTCATTGTAGAAGATATATAGATGGTAGATTAGATCATAGCTAATTATCAGCTGTTGTTTTTAAGCCAGTAGATGAAAAGTCAGATATAAAGCAATTTATAGTAATAGGTTACTGAATGAAATCGAAATAACACGGGATAAACCTACTTTGGATCCGCATATGGATTTAGATAACATCAGGAAATACACTTAAAGCCGAATCAGCTCATTTTATAACACTAGTCAGTTCCACCAGTATCACCAGCTTCGGGGACCTGGACCAAATAACTATGTCTGGCCGGAGGGTTGAGTGGGTCACTTCCTCAGGGAACTTCAGCTTCTTCCCTAGGTCTACCAACATTTCCCAGCTCTTGGATTCCTGTAGAATGCTGGTACTCGTTGATATTGTTGACTTCTTCTCCCCTTCTCTAACGAAGTTGATAAACTGGGGTGCTGTCCGATTCAGTGGTCTCTCCTTCTTCCTCTCTTTCTCAAGGATGTCCGCCACCTCACGTAGAACCTGGTCGTGACGCCATCTATACCGCCCTTGAGATAATGCGGTTGGGCATGTTGACAATATATGGCGTAGTGATCCTATGTTCTCACACAGTGGGCAGGTGGGGTCTTCTGATAGCTTCCATTGCTTCAAATTCGTCGGAGAAGGCAACATGTCATACACGGATCGGAGAAGGAAACTCAGTTGAAGTGGCTCGTATCTCCACAACTCCTGCCAGGTAATCTTCCTCCCTGGTAAGTTCCACTTCGTCCAATTCCCCTGGGGTCCAAGTTGGACCGACTTTGATGACCGCGTCTCCTCTTCCGCTCTCCTAACTTCTGTCTGTACCATAGATCTCCTCTCCACTTTGTCAGCTTTCTCCAACCGCTGTTGGTGTCTGGTACCCAGTCCTTCTCTTACTCCTGTTTGTTGTGCCCTTCTCATCACTGGAGTCCCTGAGTGAAAGCAGCAGACGCGCCTTAGCAACGTTATACTCCTCGAAGAGGGAGTTGATGGGCATCTGCAGTTCTGTTGACCGGCCGTATAAACCTATACTGGTAAATGATGGCGGCAGGCCTAGCCACCTCCTCAGATGCTTGCTAATCGACTGCTTTAACTTCTCGACTGTGGTGATGGGGATTTCGTTGACCATCAATAGCCAGATGAGTCTAGCCAGGAGACCATGCTGGAAGATCCATGCTTTAAACTTCCCAGGGAGTTCTGACTTGTCTATCCTCCTCAGCCCCTCTTCAACTTGCTGTTTTAGCCTGTCTTGACTGCGAGTGTCCTTGAGCGTGGAATCAAACCACTTTCCCAAACACTTGATCGGGTTGTTGATTAGCGAAGGAATCTCCTCGCTCTCTATGAAAAAGGTATGAAAAGAAATATTTGGAAATCGTCGAGCACGTTAAATACAATACATATTGCAGTCACGGTTTGATTGAGACTGTTCATGAACGGCAGTAAAAAGTGCTTGCTACCGTTCACGCCCTCTAACCCCGGGTTGAGCACAACTCAATATTAATCATGCCAATAGTATAGAAATTTAAGCCAAAACAAGACAGAATGAATAGGCGATATGTATAAACGATATACGTCAAACACAAATATGACAGAATAAATAGGCGATATGTATAAACGATATACGTCAAACACAGATATGATAGAATGAATAGGCGATATACGTCAAACACAAATATGACAGAAAAAATAGGCGATATGTATAAACGATATACGTCAAACACAGATTTGACAGAATGAATAGGCGATATACGTCAAACACAGATATGACAGAATGAATAGGCGATATACGTCAAACACAAATATGACAGAATGAATAGGCGAATAGGCGATATACGTCGAACACAAATAGGACAGAATGAATAGGCGATATACGTCAAACACAAATAGGACAGAATGAATAGGCGATATACGTCAAACACAAATATGACAGAATGAATAGATGATATACGTCAAACACATAAAAATCGATGCAAACTCGGCCAATACCAACCCAATTCGGTCAATATGAGAAAACAAGTCCAATATGAAGAAACTCGCCAATACGAGCTTAAGTAACGTCATTCAGGTTAAGTGACCTCATTCAGGTTAAGTGACGTCATTCAGGTTAAGTGGCGTAAATCACGCTAGCTTACCAACTTATACATGAAACTAATTAACGCTATTGTAAATAAAAGCAAATCATGTCAAAATAGTGTATTTAAATTAATTTATACTGTAGTAGAAGTTAATTAATAAAATATCATCATATCATTAATTAAATGTTTAATATAAAAGTCATTTAAGAACTCTTCTGCGACAAAGACTATCACAACCCGACTTCTATGGTGACGTGATTTACAAACTTCGTAAGATCCTTGGTCATGATCACTTTCATACTATCTGTGTTAAGCTTGTTAAACGGTTTATCAAAAGATGCTATGACCCTGTCATTTTGCAACACACTGCATGCTTGGTGGATGGACGCATTTGCAGTTCGCCACTATGCTTTCCTCTTTAATTGTGCGATCATGGACATGCTGTGGGCCCTAAAATGACATCTATCTAAAGCGCAACAGGACGGTGACGTTTGATGTTTGTCTGCAATCTTGTCTTGTCGTGCCCTCTATGGTTTGTTCTCTTGTTGCTCTGGCTTCTGCCAAGTCATTAAGTACCTTCTTTGTGGCTTTCGAGGCTATTGTTGATTTGTATTTATAATTACACGAGTATCTTTGTGTTTTACTTTTATTGTCTATTAATGCTGCCTTGTTGGTTAGAGAATATTTCATGGCGAGGATTTCTTTACAGTAGGGTAAGTGTGAGGTTTGGTGCACCCTAGAACCGGTTTAAACCCCCAGCGGCCTTTTTTGCCACTGACCGTTCCAAGGCGGTAGCACTATTGTCAACCCTTTTTTGTGTTTGTGATTTCTTTTTGACCCTCTATTTATCTTTAAAGTTGTTCGTTGTTTCTGTTTGTGTTTGTGGTTGACTGTCGTCCTTGAATGCTATTTTTCCTGTTCGTTTTTTATATCTACTTTTCATATTGTTCGGGTTATTGGTCCTCGGACTGTCATACTGGCCCAAGGTTGAAGTATGACAGTTCAGTCCTTGAACCAGTAACTTGGCCAATATGAAAACACATAACTAATAACATCATACTATTATGTATACTTATAGATTTGACAACAATACTTAGACATCTAGGGGTTCAACTCATACCCTTGAGCATCTTCTTTATTATGAAAATTGTTTCACCAGAACAAGTTATCGGTAAAGCAACTTATCCCATATAGCCTCTGATGAACCCCATTCACATTAGAACTAAACGTCTATATATATCAACTGACCCATATAACAATAAACAATGGTTAACCAGTTAGTCTTGACCACGGCTTTTTTTTCCATTTATAGAGCAGTAAATGATATTAAAGAGCGTCATGAATTTAGACATTACAGCTTTAAATCGATCCGGATCTAATTCGCGTGATACATTGAATTGTGTATAAAATTGCAAACTGGTTGTACTGCGAACACTATTTATGTATATGCTGTTTTTATATGTGGTTAGATGTGATAATTTAAGCATAACGCATCGCCCGTAAGAGCGATGATGTTTACGCGAAGATGATATAGAACTAGATAAAACAGCTGGAATAGACCTGTGTAAATATTATTCCGCCCTAGTGTAATATAAATTGGACATTTTTCAGTTAAGTAAGTACAATTTATTTTTGGTATTATTAAACGGTTTCGGTGTTAGTTATGGAATTTGACATAGTGACCCTATTAAAACTAAAGATTTAACGGCTTGATAGTTAATACTGGGGCAAATGAAGTTAAATGAAACTAAAATGAGGTTCTTATTTTGTGAAATTGCCTAAATGAATGGAGGGCAAGTTTGTATTATGAAAATACTACATTGAAGGTTCCTAGTTCATCGTCATATGCATACCATCTTCGGGATGGCTCAAAATGTAGTACTATTGACATTTTAAATATTGAGTTATGCTCTAGAGGACGTGAACCATAACTAGCAAATCCCACTACCGTTCATGAACAGTCTCAGTCAAAACAGAGACTGCATGTTTTTATATTTATCGTGCACAGCGATTTCCAAATTTCTCCGTTCATAATCTTCTTTTATATCTATTTTCTTCTCAATATAAGCACATAGGGTAAACATGTTTTATGTAAATTATATTCTTGCACACGGGATAAGGGTATTGGCGTTTTACTTGGGTGATAGACAATATTATCTTTATGGGTAAAGATAAAAGTCACGCGCATCAATAATGACGTCAGTAACGTGAACAGATGTATGACGTCATTGCGTGAAGAAACATTTAAATTATACTTATTGGCGACGTCAACGCTCAAAATGTCAATGATATGCAAGAAAAAGAAGCTATCGTGTGTATCCGGTTCAGATCGGGAATTCCAACCCCTCAGTATAATTGTTTTAATCAGAGCCTCGGTTCCGATAAAAAGGCAGGTTATAACTAAGGGTTTAATCCTGTAAACGACAATATCTACAACAACATACTACATCAAGTGTCACTTAAGGGCCATTGAGTGTCTCAAGAGGCAAACAAATCAAAATAAAAACACTGCGTACATGTGAATGACAATCATATATATAAGATATCGAGACACATATTGTTTAATGCGATCACTTCAATCCTTATCAACGTTTTGAGAAAGTCCTTGAAAACAATACATCATCAATTCATGACAGTTTAAACATATACTGCAGTGCATAAGAGGCTAATAGCATTATTAACAAATAATATTTCATTTAAACACTCTGACTGTATCGTCAAAATACGCAAGCGCTTGCGTTAAAACGAGACATAAGCATCAGAATGAAACAACACATATAATACACAACACATAACATATAATTATACTACACAATGTGTGACCTTCATAGATCATTTGGCAAACCATGTTGAGTATTTCATTAAATACTCAGGGAGATTAAGTGAAGCTGTTAATGACACATCTCGGTATCTGAATGATATATTAACATTAAAAACTCGTTCCTTTCTATTACGGTTAATACTTTATATATCATAAAGAAATTTAACTTAATGAAGCTAATATTTCTGATACTGTCACTTCTTTTCTCGAGTACCATCTTTCTATTGAAAATTTAGATTTAATTAGGAATATCTACGACAATGGAGATGATTTAATTTTGATAGTGTTAATTATCCCAACCACTTAGATGGGGATGTTCGTTTTTCTATGCTTGTAATCACGTTAAGGACTTAATATAACGAAAGCGCTACTCTATCATGGCTACCATAAACATCGAAAAGCATTTGCAAAATGTCATTATTTAACCATGATTTGCTTTTAAGACATGAAAGTAATTTACGAACTCTTCTGCGACAATGTTTGTCACAACCTGACTTTTATGGTGACGTAATTACAAACATCGTAAGATCCTTGGTCATAATCACTCGCATACAATATGTATTAAATCTGTTATTAAAAAGGTTATCAAAAAGGGTTATGACCCTATTTGTTTGCAACGGGCTGCATGTTTAGTTGTCACATTTAAATTTCGACACATTGCTTTACCTTTTTTGTGTACCCTTCATACGTTTCTCTTGTTCCTCTGGCTTATTCCAAGTCATTGATTACTGGCATTGTGTCGTTCTATGCTTTTGTTGTTTTGTATTCACATATACATGATCTATATGTTATACTCATATTGCCAATTTATGCTGCCATGTGTGTTAGAGATTATAACCTGGCGAAGATTTCTTCATTTGCACTGTCCCGTTTTATTAGGATGACAATAGAGTAAGAGTGAGGATTTGCGTACCCTAGAACCTGGTTTAAACAATTGTTTAACCATTTTGCCACTGACCTTCAGTGCGGTAGCCTTAGTGTCAACCTGTTTTTTTTTTGTTTGGGATGTCACATGTCTTGCTTTTGATTAACTTTGTAAATTTTTAGTTTTAATGCGTGTTTCGGTTGACTTTACGCTGTTACTCAATAAAACCGTAATAATTACGGACGTGTATATTTGCAATGAAGGTATGTTGAGTAAGACGGATCACTAACATTTTTTCCCCGAAAATTATCATTTGTGCTTGTTGTGATGAGTCAAACACCTTAAAATGCAACATACGTTACTGTCGCCAAATAACAAAGTTGAAATTTAAATTAAATAGATAATTCGTATAAATCATATAGTGTAGATATATATTATAAAATTTACAATAGTTGGAATATCATGTTAAAGTTACAATAAATATATACCCTGAAGAACTTCAACTTAACTTTGGGGCGTCCGTGGCCGAGTGGTTAACGTCTCTGACTTGAAATCAATTGCCACTCACCGCTGTAGGTTCGATCCCTCAGGAGTCTAGGAATCTTTATGTGAGGAAGCTATCCAGCTGGCTTGAGGAACTTCGGTGGTTCTACCCAGGTGCCCGCCCGTGCACGAAAATTGCCCGGAGGGGCACCTGGGGTCTTCCTCCACCAATGGAAGTTGAAAGTCGCCATATGACCTTAGCTGTTGGTGCGACTATAAAATCCAATTCAATTCAATCAACTTAACAAAGCTAATATTTCTGATACTAACGCTTCTTTTCTCGATTTACATCTTCTATTAAAATGGTGAAACCATTAGCAACAACTGTGACAAGAGAGATGATTTTAATTTTAATATTGTTAATTATTCCCATTTAGATGGGGATGTTCCACGAGCAACTTCTTATGGGGTCTATGTATGTTAACTTATTCGTTTTTTCTAGAGCTTGTACTCGAGTTGAGGACTTTAATATTCGTAATCTTGGTATAACTAAAAAGCTACTCCATCAGGGCTACCGTTACCATAAATTTCTTAAAGCCTTTGCAAAATGTTATTATTGTAAGCCTGATCTTCTTTCCAAATATAAAAGTAAGGACTATCACAACGTGACTTCTATGGTGGTGTGATTTACAAACTTCGTAAGATACTTGGTCATGATAACTTTCATACTATCTGTGTTAAACTTGTTAAAAGGATTATCAAAAGAGGTTATGACGCTATCATTTTGCAACGCACTGCATGCTTGGCGGTGGACCCATTTACAGTTCGCCACTATGCTTTTCTCTTTAATTGTGCGACGACCGCACAGACTGTATACCCTATGATGACGTCTACCTAAAGCCCAAAAGGACGGTGACGTTTGATGTTTGTCTGCAATCTTGTCTTGTAGTGCCCTCAATCGATTATTCTCTTGTTGTTCTGGCTTCTGTCATGTCAGTGAGTACCTTCTGTGTGGCTTTCTAGGATATTGGTTTGTTGTATTTATATATACACGAGCATCTTTGTGTTTTACTTATATTGCCTATTAATGCTGCCTTGTTGGTTAGAGAATAGTTCATAGCGGGAATTCCTTTATTTACACTGTCCCGTTTTATTGGGATGACAGTAGGGTAAGTGTGAGGTTTGGTGCACCCTAGAACCTGGTTTAAACACCCAGTGGCCTTTTTTGCCACTGACCGTTCCAAGGCGGTAGCCCTATTGTCAACCATTTTTGTGTTTGTGACGTCATATGCCTTTATTCTTTATTAACATTGCCTTTCATGTTTGTCCTTTCACGTGTTTTTGGGTTTACCGTGTTCTGTGAAAGCAGCATTTCCTGTTCGACTTTTATACTTATTTTTACAAATAAAACGTTTTAGAATATGTTAAGACTATTGTTTTCAAAGATGTTGCCAAAGTGAATGAAACGTACTATACCACAACTTGAGAGTATCATAGACTACATATCCTAGCTTTACACTGAACAAAATTCCTAATTACTCACTTTTGTATCTTAATAATTTTCTTATTTTAAATATATTTTAGGATAGATATGTGATAAGTATTTTGTTTTGATCCATAGTTTGTAAAACATTTATTTTTTGTTTAAATTGTTACATCTTTTGAGAGTTACCCTCCCTTTATATGAAAACATGAAATGTGCTGATAAAACACATACCATGAGTCAAAGATCGCTTAAAGATATAAAATTCTTAAAATTGGTATGAAATATTTATCGCAGATTCTCCGTCTATAAAAAAATGAAATATAGATAATCTTAAATTACCTCCCTTTAAATTGAATATTGTTTGAAATTCAAGTAACTGTAATTCAGCGTTAACATATATATTTCGAAAATTTCTTTTGCAAACGCATATGTAGTGGTAATGCTAGCAAAACATGATCTCAAAATAATTTTAACTGGCATATTTTAGAATTAGGAACATCGAAAGCTTCACTAAGCTTCACTAAGTCGAAGTACTTAACAAAATCACATATACCCAGTTGTACCCAGTTGTATAAGTGTTATAACTTATTTCTAAGAAAACAGATCGACTTATAAGTTTTAAAATATGTTCATGCAATCAGAGCAAACGATTTACACTCGTTATTTTGCAGTTTAACCGTATCTCTAATCAAGCTCAAAATACACAAAACAATGAGAATATTATTGACATATTCTCAGGTAGGTACTTAGCAATTTCGTTTAGTTTATTGAGACATAAAAATTGCCGAACATGTTTATGAGGACCATGTACACTTTTATCATTTGAACTTAAAGTTAGCTCAGCTGAGTTTTGTTATAAAATAGACTAATAGGATAACAAAAGCCAAGGCATTTTAAGGATGTAACATACCTGACTGTCCCTCTTGCTATGTTCCATGCTTATTCTGAAAATAACGGTGCGTTTTCGTAAACCTGTTTTACTATCCTATGCGTAGACCTGTTCTCTGTGCGATTCTTACAATAATGCATCAACATAACTAAAATGTAACATACATACGTGATGTAACATATGTTAGCTTACAACGAATGCAGTTGCAATGGTATATGCATATACAACTGCAATGGTATATGCATATACCATCACTACAGGTACATACAGAAAGACAATGGTTAAGTTGAAAAAAAACTTTTAAGTCAAAAAGGTTAATAAATAGTAGTTGTACAGACTAAACTACATGTGTAATGAAACATATACTGAAAGCAAAAAGAAACGACGGATGCGTACTTCCGCTATACATTGCATATACTGCACACTTAATTCCATATATATTCCAAGGAAATCCCAAGATGTTTTGTAAAACAAAAAAGTGCAGTTAGTTAGAGAAAGGACACAACTGTGATGTTGTAGACGTTTTAATCACAGTACACGTTGTAACAAGAAATTCATAAATGCTGAAGTTCCTCTTTGAAAAATTGAGCCAGTTCAGTACTGTATTTAATGTTAAGTGATTGCAACATTTAAAGACTGTTTGCTCACCTGCTTGAGCCAAATGCGCATTCTGATGATAATGAAACTTAAAAGGGGTAACCATTGGTGTGTTCAGTGCTGTTTAAACCTTCTTTCTAAAAGGACAGGCCTAATGTCGCCCTATACCATTCGATTAGCAGTAGCATATTACTATTTGAACCCATTAAACTATAACAGAACATACGTATTTCATGGACATTCAGAAGAGTATTTAAATAACATAAGTGATCACCATTACTTGATGTCCTAGTACGCAGCATATACTTAAATGTTGATTACTGATTATAAATGTAATAGATGTTATTTTATAAATACATAGATATGTAGTCATGCATTACAATTGTTATACTTAGGGCTATGTTTTAAAATAGGCTCGTTTAACGGTTTAAATAATGCATCTTCTCCATAATAATACAGGATTGCTAATTTTATTTATACTATATGGTGTGAGGAATATAGAGGATCTTACATGAGTACTCATTCAATATTGAATTTACTAAACGAGCTGGCAAAATGATATAATGCGAGGCTCTTGCTTTTATCACATACTTCCCTATAAATACGTTGTTTTAGAATATATGATACGACATAGACTTAGCTAGTCATATCAATCAGGATTTAATTACAGGGCAATACAGCCTTATCACACGCGTGAAATAAAGGGTCAGAAAATGTCATATCACGGAAATAACCGAATATTCTTTATGACTCTTTCAGCGTTGATATGTTATCTTTGATCATAACTCGACGGAAATGACTCGACTAGTAATGCTAAAAGGATAAAATAAAAGAGATGGGAGGTAGATAGCAGTAAAATAAAGAAAGAAATAAGGCATAATACACGGACCATAAAGAGATTTTAACATATTTATAATAAATTCAATGATATTGAACCATCCGTGAATGAAATAACCATGTGCGACCATTCATTTTCTGAATTAGACAATTTCAAATGCAATGGCATCCATTTTAAATCAAATTTCGGAATAAATGTGGTGAAGATTTACACTTACGCGACAGACGTGAACACATCAGAATGGGATTACATCTATTAATAATATTATCATTTTCTCCCTGGAAAAGAGTAGTCAGTAAGCTGAAGTTGACAGTTCAACAAAGTCATTGCTGAAGTATAGGATAAATAGAATTAAAACAAATGTAAAGCTCTCGGGCTTATATGGTTCGAGGGCCTGATATAGGGTGTGATATGAAAATACCCATTTATTATTCTCTATATAGGAGGGTCATTCAATAAGTTCTGTCACAAACGCGTTTTAACAATTATGTGCTCATTGTGAGCGTTGATGTTGGTACCAAAATCAAAGAGAGTTTCCATACCATTCCATTGATGGTAAAAGGAATGCTGTATCTTTTGTGTGACGAAAGTTATGGAACATCTAATACACATCACTTATACATACTGAGGCATTTTCGTCCTGAGTTTTTTCAGGTATGTTAATTGTTACTTTTTTAAATGCCTGTTTCACTTTAAGTACTTGTCGATGACCTTTGACATTTCTCATACATTACCAGTTATATCTGTGCATTACAAGATTCAGAATTTAAGCATGGTAGATGAAAAGGCATTGTCTTAGAAATTAACATTTTAATCTAACGTGTAAAATTAATTTAATGATAAATGGACATTAAATGGAAGGGCAGTCTTCTGAAATAGCATTTTTGGATGATCAATATTTTCACTAAAAATTGCACAAAATTCTGCAATAATATATTGAATATGAAATTTAAACACTGAAGGACTAGGATTTGTAAAAAAATATGAAAACATATTAATACTATGAGAATAATTACGACATTTAAAAGATATTATAACATTTCCGTAAACAAAATGAAGAAAATCAGTGTTATTTCTGCTAAAATTAAGGGATATGCATTCACTCATATCTGGTTTGCAGCAAGACCTTTCCGAATTCTCGACAATCTTTTTCATGGATTATGGGCGAATAACAACAGATGGCGTACAAGAAAATTTAAAAGCATAGAATTATTCAAATAATGTTTACAACGTTTTGTAACAAGGACATTTTCAGAGATGCCAGTATCCAAAAGGTGTGGTAGGGGGAGGTAATACAGGGGTATAAATAACCGGAAATTTTTCATTTTTGTTGTGGAATTTAAGAGAGCGAACCCAGTAGTACTATAAATACACTACTTTATCTCAGTGTTATATCCAGGTCAAAGGATATATGCCTAGTGACAGAACTTTTTGAAGCACCCTCGTATACCCCAAAAAATGACCGCACGAGAAACTGCCATCAGTATAACGTGGACCCTAAAAATGGCCGCCCGAGAAACTGCCATCAGTATAACGTGGACCATAAAAATGGTCACCCGAGAAACTGCCATCAGTATAACGTGGACCCTAAAAATGGCAACCCGAGAAACTGCCATCAGTATAACATCAGTATAACGTGGACCCTAAAAATGGCCACCCGAGAAACTGCCATCAGTATAACGTGGACCCAAAATAGGGCCACCCACGAAACTGCCATCGGCATAACGTGGACCCCAAAAATGGCCACCCACGAAACTGCCATCGGCATAACGTGGACCCCAAAAATGGCCACCCACGAAACTGCCATCGGCATATCGTGGACTCCAAACATGGCCACCCACGAAACTGCCATCGGCATATCGTTTTTTTATTCTCAACTTTTTTGGTTTCTTCTTACTACCCGAATAGTTTCTTTGTACATATAGTTATATTGGTATTGTTGAATACTAAAAATGTCTTAAGCCGCAATAAAATGGATACCTAAACTGTTTTTAAATGGGATTACTTTTCTTGTTTTCATTACAAAAGAACACAAATACTTTGAAAAAATAGAAAAAGGCTGCATTTTAACCTGTTTTGTATTATTGCAATATCGCAAAAGCAGATCAGCAATAACACAAGTATCGCAATTAATGGAAATATTAACATCAATATATAGCCTATATAACGGACCAGTATGTCAGCTGTCTAGTCTATGTATACATACAGAGTGTGTTAATCACCCTTCCCCTGCGGGTACACTGGACCGTGACACCTGTAATTAACGGTCAGCTTTATCCACCATCTGTACAACGCCTTTCTCCCTGTATAAAACATTCATCATATGAAGTAAAGGTGTGTTTGAAGTAAAACTATAAAAGTTTCACCTTAAAAGCACAACACATTACGTGATCTGAGTATTAACGTTCCTACCCCACCCAACCCCTTCTCCAAGAAGGGAAAACGGGGTTGGCTGGGGTATGAAATAAAACCTACATTTCGGCTTAAACGGTTTGCTTATTGTAAAATTAAAACATATAATAGGTAATTTTAAACAGGTAATCGCATTTTTTTAGTATAAAATGTTTTTAAACATGTTTTATTGTCGAAATATCCGTTATAATATCCTGCTAATTTAAGCTTTCCCATCGCTTAATGGAATTAAGGCCCCATCGCTTAATGGAATTAAGGCGGGACCAAGTAATGAGTTTATTTTATGGAGCGTCTTTCCTCGTGGATACTTCAGCGCTTCCGAGGCCAGGATGGCGGGACCAAGTAATGAGTTTATTTTATGGAGCGTCTTTCCTCGTGGATACTTCAGCGCTTCCGAGGCCGGGATGGTAAAGACGCTGAGTTTGAAACCTCCTCGCTTCTCACCGCTGCGGGTTCGAACCCCACTGGGAGCTCGTCTTGTAAGTGAGACAGTGTCGATTATTAAGAATGCGGGAGGTATACAGTACTGATTCTACCCAGGAATAAGTTGGTGGTCTTCCTCCACCATTAAAATTCGTCGGTCATTTATAGCCTAAAATGTGCTGGAAAATGACGAAAACACAATTCAACCAGCAGTCATGGTCTTTTATGTACAGTTACCTAAACTTCCCCGAGTATGTAATAATGTACATAATAAAGAAAATGTATTAATCGGACACGGATGCCCTCACTTAAGCGTTATCAGTCACAAACGAAAAATAACAAAGTGTGTGTACGGTGTTAGAAAACTATACAGGGCTGAAATAATCAAACTAAATTAACTGGGAGTAGGATGAAGATGTAAGTTTGAAATCGGTATGGCAAGTTATTGTGTAAAAATGAACTAAGTTGACAAAGTAGGTCATCGACCAACTCTTGATGACAGGAACGTGTTGCTGTTATGGCACTAACCCTCCATAGAACATATTCAAGAGTACCAGTATGAATCATGGTAAGCATAGCCGTTCGGTCATCAAATGTCTTAAAGACACTTACCCTCCATAGAACATATTCACGGGTACCAGTGACTGAATATGCGTAAAATGCCAGGCTGGTTAAAGCCGTTTATATTTTGTCGGTAGAGTTCGTATTCTGAAAATATAATAAGTTACATAAATCGTCAGGTTTGAAAACGGTTTACATAATTATGTTGTAAAATGTGCCTGTTGATTGCGGGATGAGGACTACATGTATAGGAATAGTACGCAATATGTAAAACAGGTTGACACATATGTCAAACAGTTTACAAAAATAATTAAATGTAACCTAATTCAATACAGACAAGATTATGGCGGAGTCACGTTAAAGCCTTTGTAAATATTCAAGTAAGGCGACATGCATTACAAATAGATTACACCTGCCAACCCAGACACTGATAAATTACGTATCAAGCTTTTCAAATAAAATAATGTTATACCGGAGTGAGAACATGGTTAAGAATGCATTGTGTATTAGTTATAATATATATACCCCAAAAACAGCACAAATGATCTTTGGATTCCAAAAAATTATCGAGGTATTAGCCTTTGAACTCATTGAGTAAATTAACACCCACGTGAACAGAATATTTATATAGAGATTTACTGCGTGTATTCGTTTTTTTTAGTCATATGTTTTATCGTGGTCGTATTTTAAAATTATGTCTCGTGACTGTTCTACCTACAGGTGAAAGGTATACGAGTTGAGATCATTTGAATTGACAGATTGAATTAATAGTTCAAGCGTATTAAATATGTGTCATTCGGAAGCATCTATGTAAACAACGCTGTTAATAATTTACACCACAGTCTTTCGATATGTTATTAAAGGGACACATGGCAATCTTCAAAGTAATTGAAATGGGTGTCTCGATTTATATATCCAGTATCATTTTTACTTTTACCCTGGTCACATTTAAATAAATCAATTTTTTAAGTATTCGCTATTTGGTCTTATTAAACTATAAGTTTAAATATATTATTGGTGCAATAATATAAAAAAATAATAATATGCAAAAACAAATGGCTTAATACAATTCTTATAATCAACATTAATGATTGAACAAATGCAATTTATGTAGAAAAACTAACGGGACGCCGCTAGTTTTTAAAAAAATAAGATTGCCTTGTGTCCCTTTAGCGCATCCGTGGTCGAGATCGTAAGACTCTGCGTTCTACACAGGAATAAGTGGGTGGTCTGCCTCCGACACAAAAAAAATCGACCATCATATATAGCCTAAATTGAGCTGGAAAATGACGTTTAACACCACACAAACAAATAAACAATCAACATATTGCGTTTAGATACAGATATAACTACTATTCAAGTGAAGTGAAATACATACTACTTTGTTTCATTATATGACAAAGCATGTACAACTAATGTAACTAAAACACGGGCCAGTGTTGTTTTTCTATATTTTGGGAGCATATCCCATACCATGAAAATCAGGAAATTTAGCGCATGTTTTCATAAAGTAGGAAAAAATACAGTAAAACATTTATTAAAAAATTGTATCTTTAACATGTTTAATATTGTTAAAAGTACACCAAGATCAACAGGGCATTTAAAAGCGTACTCAATACTTGTCACCCTTAGGCTACTTTCCAGAGGATTTTTCTTTTCTTTCAATTGGGAATATGGTCTCAAAATGAGTGTGTGGGGGGGGGGGGGGGGGGGGGGGGGGGGGGGGGGGGGGGGAAGGGGGGGTCTCAACATTAGGGGAGGGGTCTAATTGTGTTGGCATTGGGAATATGACCCAATAACGTATATAAAAACAGCTAAAAAAGTGCAGACATAACACGCGGTACCTGTAGATGTAGAAATAATATTAATTCGACCTCCCGTTGGGACGATTATGGCATTTATGTTTTGATATACGATGTAAAAATAATTAACAACAGACCGCTTTTGTAATTTTACAGCAATTTATGTCTATTACCGTTCGGGTAATTCTATACCACCAGTTGATACGCCCTATCTATTTCTAACAAATTGAGTAATGTCCCTGCCATATTGCTTTTCATTTATGTTGTCATTAACGATGTAACGTAGATTTATTATATTTTAAACACCACAGAAACCGTTAATAACTTACTGGGTTTTAGTGGAAGTCATGACCTTTTTTTTGTTGTTGTTGTTTTAAAGTCCCTATCCCGTCATCAACAGGCAAAGTTTACAACACATGTATACCGGTTCTAGACCTACTGACGATGAGTTATATATATATATATAACTTACATATTTTGAAAATCCGAACTCTATAGACACAATATAAGCCAAGCCAAAACTCAAAACAGTACGTCGATTTAAGACGTAACAAACTCATAATTCATTTTACGCATATTCAATCTCGGGTATTTTTAAGTACGAATAAAACTTTACTTTCACTCGGCACATATATATTTTTTGCATGACATGAACACTTAGATAGGGTTTGGATAAACGATTTGTAGTGTAATTTTGCCATTATTTGGGTGGACATGGGTGTTGCCACTTAAACCCCATTGCATTCGTTAAACTGTAAACGTATCAAACGTCACAGTGACTGTCTTCCTTGAAACTTATACTACATAAGCAGTGTATGTACGTATGTATGTGTGTTTGCGCCTGTGCTGTGTGCGTGCGTGCGTGCGTGCGTTGTGCTGTGTGCGTGCGTGCGTGCGTGCGTGCGTGCGTGTGTATGTATGTATGTATGTGTGTGTGTTTGTGCCTGTGTGCATGAGTGCGTGCGTGCGTGCGTGCGTGAGTGAGTGAGTGCGTACATATGTATGTATAACGATGCTTTTTACAAGTTAAACTGAAATCAATTAGCTGGGAAAAAAAATACGATGATTAAATCAATTCAAACTAAATACGTACGGTGTGACTGGGGGATGGCTCCCCGACCCCCACACACCTATGACGGGGAATTAAACGGGTTTCCTGACAGAAACTCAAAAAAAAAAAAAAAAAAAAAAAAAGAATTCAAACTAAATACGTATGCGGGATTGATGTTTGTTTTTCCTTCAAGCTCGACTGTTAGTGTATAGACTGGTTGTCGTTCCAGAGGTTATTTTGTTTTTTAATATTTTGCAATTAGAATCAAAATACAATCTTAAAATCCCAATCATTTCTAAATAGCTCTCAACCACTGAAGCCAATAATTCAAAGGGGACTTAATGCAGACTATTTTATTTGATGATAGCTTGAGTTGTCTAAAATAGTATAAACATTAACTTAGCCAGTCTAGGTAGTGTACCGCGATCAATAGATCAATATCGAAATGTCAGATCAATCAACAATACTGGCAAACAAACATGTGTATACAGAAGCGTATGTATATATGTAATGTAAATAACATTGTTTAATTACCTATTTACTAAGTAAACTATTGCCATTGTACGAAACCTGTAAATGCGACTATACAAGTGCACGTATTCAGCCGTCTTTTACTGCTGACAATTTGACTGAGTTTGAGACTACTTTTAACCCTTCGGACTGATAACGAGAATTGAAACATCCGAGCATACTTATCGGGGAATATAAGCGGCGTGAGTAATCAAACCCTCAGCAAACGCTAAGATCGCATCAGAGGCGTGCTTATCCTAGGTTATAATCAGCGTGAGTTATCAATCAGCAAACCCTCCGAGGTCGCATCAGAGGCGTGCTTATCCTACGTTATAATCAGCGTGAGTTATCAATCAGCAAACCCTCCGAAGTCGCATCAGAAGCGTGCTTATCCTAGGTTATAATCAGCGAGAGTTATCAATCAGCAAACCCTCCGAAGTCGCATCAGAAGCGTGCTTATCCTAGGTTATAATCAGCGAGAGTTATCAATCAGCAAACCCTCCGAAGTCGCATCAGAAGCGTGCTTATTCTGAGTAATAATCAGCGTGAGTTATCAATCAGCAAACCCTCCGAAGTCGCATCAGAAGCGTGCTTATCCTAGGTTATAATCAGCGTGAGTTATCAATCAGCAAACCCGCCGAGGTCGCATCAGAGGCGTGCTTATCCTAGGTTATAATCAGCGTGAGTTATCAATCAGCAAACCCTCCGAAGTCGCATCAGAAGCGTGCTTATTCTGAGTAATAATCAGCGTGAGTTATCAATCAGCAAACCCTCCGAGGTCGCATCAGAGGCGTGCTTATCCTAGGTTATAATCAGCGTGAGTTATCAATCAGCAAACCCTCCGAGGTCGCATCAGAGACGTGCTTACGCGTCGAAATATTCCATAATTTATTTAATCAAGGAAAATAACATCACGTTAAACAATGATATTTTAAGTGTTTATATTTACACATTTTTTCTTTGCATTTAGATAAACAAAGCATAATTCTAAAATGATTTATTATATTGTTTACAGTGTTTTTCCTTCCAGTCACCATGTTTACAGTTGCATCTTTAGCAGCTGTTGTAAACAATCTATTGGACATATGTGTCAGTTCGTCCATTGGGTGATAAATATTTGTTAAGCTTTTAATTTATGTGTTTTTGACAAATATATATGGTTTACTTTGTAATCTGGTTATATGAAACTATATCACTTAAAACAACGTAGTATTTTAAAACATTACCTTTCCAGGAAATTGTGAAAAGTTCCTGTTTTTTTAACTTCTTTGTGCTATATGCTCTTGAATATTTGATCTGCATTATATCCTTGCTTTAGTAAAGTTATTCTTTTTCAGACGAAAACAGATTTGTGTTGAGACAACATGGTCACACTACCTACCGACAACTTCAAGATTTTTAATACTATCGGATATATTCTCAAATGTATTACCATGTACTGAATTGACCAAGTAACTATGTGCTAAAGCCCATGTCTTCATGCGAGAAATCATGATTCTTTACGCCAAGAGATTATTAATGAAAACACAGCTATTAAAAGGAAAGATTATATTAATTAGTATTCCATTGACGCTTATATTAATATATTCATTTTATCCAGTCGAAAAAACAATCAGGAAAAGGGACTTTACAGTGAAAAAATGCTTCCATGTAAATGAATCTGTATTCAGCTCTAATATGGATTCGTCAATAAAATACAACTCTGCAGTGATATCGAACAAAACAATCATCGGCATTCTGATTCCATCTACAACACGATCTATTGAAAATCCAACCCTATCGTCATTGTCTCTTATTTCCGTGTGTATTCCGTCCCTACTTAGGACAATGGAACCTCAATACATATATACAATTTATATTGGCATAGACCTATGCGATGTTTTGGTAACACAAGTTAAAGAGTTAAAAGCAATATCTCCTCTCATCAAGCCGCTAATTGTCAAAGGCGGTACTTTCACGAAGGCTGTTAATGAAATTGCTAGACAGGCTTACAAAGACGGTGTACACTACATTGTTCGCATTAACGACGATTCATTATTCACAACGATAAACTGGACATCGCTAGGAATAGAAACCCTCAACAGGTATAATCCTCCAAATGTCGGAGTAGTTGGACCGACTTGTCTAGAGGGTAAGACAGATATCCTCACGCATGATATGGTACACAGAACGCATCTGGAGATATTTAATAACTATTACCCTCCAGTATTCGACAATTGGTGGACGGATGACTGGATGACTCATGTTTATGCGCCTTATCGTAGTACCAAACTGTCGAAATGGATTGTAAAGCATGAACGCTTGAATTCGGATGAGACACGTTATGAGGTGACTGATACTCAAAAAGAACGTTTAGAGGTTACATTGAAAATCGGCAAGCAACTTATTAACAAGGCAATTCTAAGGTCAGACCGATATGATGAGTAATTTAGTAATGGAACCATAGTACCAGTATCGTTACACAAGAATCTGCGTACGACGAAAGGTGACGTGATTTACAATCTTCGTAAGAACCTTTGTCATGTTCATTTTTTTTACAAAAGTTTTACAAAAGTTATTAATTGTTTTAATAAGCTTATCAAAAGAGGTTACAACCCTATAATGTGTGTGCAACCCACTGCATGTTTAATGGTGTTTACCCCAGTTTACCGCTATGCTTTCCTCTGTGTGATTACCAGGCAGATCGTGGACCCTATGATGAAGTATAAAAGTCGAACAGGAAATGCAGCTTTCACCGAACACAGTAAACCCATTTCTAGGCTATTGTTTTATGTATTTATATACACACGAGCTTCTTTGTGTTTTACTTGTATTGCCTATTAATGCTGCCTTGTTGGATCTAAAATAGTTCATGGCGGGGATTCCGTTTTTACACTGTCCCGTTGTATTGGGATGACAGTAGGGTAAGTGCAAGGTTTGGTGCACCCTAGAACCTGGTTAAAAAACCCAGCGGCATGTTTTGCAACTGACCGTTCCAAGGCGGTAGCCCTACTGTCAACCCTTTTTATGTTTTTGTGACTTTAGTGCTTATTAAAATTGCCATTCATGTTTGTCTTTTTGCGTGTTTTGGGGTTTACTGTGTTCTTTGAAAGCTGTATTTCCTGTTCGACTTTTATACTTATTTTTGTTAGTTTTTAATAGATATAACAGAATATTACCCTTGATATGGATGCAACAATAAAGCTATAACACCTTTGTAATACCGATACAATTCTATCAGCGATATGGCTGCGTGAAGTATTATTTTAAATAAAACACACAGTTAAATGTAGACAACACCTAAACACGGTCGTGTAGTATAAAACCGTATTTCAAGGTGGTTACACATGATCAAACATTTTACTAGGTTACAATTATTGTCTAGCTAGATTGGATAGTTTTTTCAAATATAAGTTCATCTGCTCTATATAATAAACTGTAATATAGAAACAGGCAGCATCGTTAACCGTTATCAAAGAACTATATTAAAGATATATTGGTTTAAACAGTATTTATTTCTTATTGGTCACGTGTTCACATAGATAATATAAAAAGTATAAATGGTAAGGATGAGAAAACAAGCTTATCAAAACTATCTTTGTTTCTCTGTGTGTTTGTGGTTGACTGTCGTCCTTGAATGCTACTTTTCCCGTTCGATTTTTTATATCTATATGGTATAAATTCATCACCTTTCATTTAACAGCATGTGTCTTCACCCTACACATGCACAATCGTACACATTACGTGATCCGAGTATTAACTTTCATACCCCATGTAACCCTTTCTCTAAGAAGCGAAAACAAGGTTGGCTGGAGTGTGAAATACATTGTCAGTTTCGGCTTAAGCTGTTTGCATGTTGTAAAAGTAAAACATTTAATAGGTAATTTTGAAATGGTGTCACATTTTTTCCGTAAAAAATGCTTTTAAACGTGTTTTATAAGCTTTCTCATCGCTTAATGGAATTAATGCGTGATCATGTAATGGATGATATACATATGTTTTTTGGTTTGTGATATCTCCTTTTACTACCGATATAAATAACAAAGCGTTACATTCCATTATCAACAATTACAACGTAGTGAAAAATGTACTCCATATCTGCTGAATAAACGACAACTGACATAATGTGCTGAACCTTACTATTGAACAAAGCTTTGTGCGGTGTATTCCGCAATGTAACATTCAATCATTTTGATTTATAGTTTGAAATAAGTGGTAGTCAATGACATCTTCTTGTCTTCATACTTAATGCAAATATTCCAAAAGCAACTAAACATATTGGCCCAGTTGTTCAAAGATCGGGTAATCCTTGGTTATTGTAAACTTCCAAAGTATGATGCCTCATAAAAATATAAAACTTTGTTTTGTACTAATAAATGTTTTTAATTTGCATTTCTTTTTAACATAATGCCTTCACATGCTCAGTTTCTTGTAGAAATATTCATTTAAAGGAAATTCGAAAATTTAGATTGATTTGAAAGTTCGACCTAACGCTCGGTTAAGTTAAGCGATCTTTGAACAACTGTGCCAGCGGCATATTTGCCAACGTTACCTTTTCATTGATTTTTTTTATTTACTTCTAACGTTTTGGAAGACTGGTACATTGAGGTCCGATTACAGATTTTGATTTGAAAAGCAATGCAGGCAGCATGGTAAAATCTTTACCCGTTATCAAAGAACTATTTTAAAGATATATTGGTTTAAACAGTATTTATTTCTTAATGGTCACGTGTTCACGTAGATAATATCAAATGTATAACGGTAAGGATGCGAAAACAAGCTTATCAAAGCTATCTTTGGTTCTGTGTGTGTTTGTGATTGACTGTCGTCCTTGAATGCTACATTTCCTGTTCGATCTTTATATCTACATTATATTGTATAAACTCGCCTCCTTTCATAAAAATAGGCTGTATTTAACAGCATGTGTCTGCACCCTAAACATACACAATCGTACACATTACGTGATCCGAGTATTAACTTTCATGCCCCATGCAACCCCTTCTCAAAAAAGCGAAAACGGGGTTGGCTGGGGTGTGAAATACAATCTCAATTTCGGCTTAAAAAGTTTGCATATTGTACAAGTAAAACATTTAATAGGTGTTATTTCCGAAAAAAATTGCTTTTAAAGGTAGCTTAATCCTTGGTTATTGTAAACTTCCAAAGCATGTTTTAATTTGCATTTCTTTTTAACATAATGCCTTCACATGCTCAGTTTCTGGAAGAAATATTCATTTATAGGAAATTCAAAAATTTGAATGTTTGACCTAACGCTCGGTTAAGTTAATCGATCTTTGAACAACTGTGCCAGCGGCATATTTGCCAACGTTACCTTTTCATTGATTGTTTTTTTATTTACTTCTAACGTTTCGGAAGACTGGTACATTGAGGTCCGATTACAGATTTTTATTTGAAAATTCAATGCTATATTAAATATTATTTAGGGTATAGCCATATACAATATTATATTTTGCTTTTATAAAGAAAAAACACATCTATTTCTATACTATCGTATTGCAATCCTGTGTGTTTATCCCGTTTTCATGTACGTTACAAAAACGAAATATGATAACGTTTTCGCTTTTGTTTTATTGTTTAAGTTTCTTTTAAAAGGAAAACTAATTTATACTGACAGTGAGATTCTGCTTGCCTTGTACAGGTTGTTAGTTGTGAATGCGTGTTGTTTGGTTATGACTGTGTTCTGTGGAAGCTGCATTTCCTGATCGACTTTTATACCTAATTTTATCTTTGTGGTGGTTAACATTTTGTGCTGTTGATTTTATGAATATTGAGTTCTGCTCAACCCGGGGCTAGAGGGCGTGAGCGGTAGCTAGCATATTTCACTACCACTCATGAACAGTCTCAATCAAACCGAGACTGCAATATTTCGTATGTGTCGTGCTCGGCCGTTTCCAAAGGTCCATTATCATACTCTTTTTTTATATAGATAAAGTTATGTATCCAGATAACACTTGTCTAGGGAAATCTATTGGTAAACACAAATTAATATAATTTATTTAAACATCATGTATTACATTTGGAAATTTTCCAAATTGTGTTCATATATCTAATATTTGCATCAGTGACTTGTTACATATTGTGTATGTTTCTGCGTTTCCAGATGGGAATAAACATCGCTATTACGGCTGCCAGGTAAGATAACCCCGCACAATAGTAAAACGTTTCTGTGTAACGGCCAGTGGTATCAGCAATCCATCCTGAAATTGACATAATATATTCGATGTTATCTATATAATAAATAAATCATATCAATAAATCAGATTGTTTGAAATTGTGTCAGCACATATATGTGTATAAACGAAGTGCAAGTGGAAGACATCGAGCATGGAGGTCCCGTTTTAACGCTGTAAAAATGAGAAAATGTTCCTATAGAAAAATGAGAAGAACGGTCCTATAGAAATCACAGCACCCAAACGCAATGTCACCGTAGACCCACACTATACCACAAAGAAAGAGCAAATTAAATATACAATGAAAAGGGCAATACACAACACAAAGAGTGGTGAAGACAGAATTACTGACAGCGATCAAACGCAATGGCAACGTAGATCCTCACGGCACTACAAACCGAAATAAATGAGCATATTTAAAATGTCAAAGAAAAGTCAATGTAAAAGTCGATATAAAAGCCGAACTCGCATGCTAATCAGGGTTTCAATGTCCGGCTTCTGATCAGTCATTTCCCCCGAAACACCCATTTGTCACATAAATTGAATGGTCTTATGTCAAAGAAAGAACAGTCCATTATATATGTAGCGGGTTAAGGGGTAATGCGGTCTAGTTTGGCGGGATTTATTTATTGACACTGTCCCGTTTTATTGGGATGACAATAGGGTACGATTGATTCTTTGGCGCAGCCTAGAACCTGAACACTGACCGTTCCAATGCGGTATTCCTATTGTCTACCCATTCATATAGATGGTGCCTCATACTTTGCTTCTAATTTGTCTGGTTATTGTTGTTTGTTTTAAAAGCGTTTTTATGGTTCAGTGTTCTCTGTGAATACCATATTTCTTGTTTGACTTATATTAGCGGTCTTTTTTGCCAAAATACCGTTCCAATGCGGTAGCCCTATTGTCAAGCCTTTTATGTTTGTGATGGCATATGTTGCATTGTTCATCTTAGTAGCTGTTTGTTTCTGTGTGTGTGTTTGTGGTTGACTGTGGTCCTTGAATGCTACATTTCCCGTTCGACTTTTATATCTACGTATACCTACTTTTATACCTGATCATATGTTTCATCTTAAATCTACACCGAACTATCAATACTTCAGGAGACTTAATACATGGTTTAAGCAGGTAGAGGTTTACAAGTTACGACATAGTAACTAGTTGAACATTTAAATATCATTTATAAGGTACACTTACCGGCTATCGGAGCACCTAGGATAGTGGTAAAGCTCATGACAAAGTACAGTATTCCAAGGCCTATGCTCAGGTGATCTGTTCCTACTAACTGAAGAGTAATAACCGGGTGTATACCGTCACATATTGCTGGGTAAATAAAAAAATTACAATTAAATATATGTCCCGTAAATGCAGCAGCGTATTTGATCTGTTTCGTATCCACCATGCATATGACACTCAAGACAATAAGTTTCGATTTGTCCATAAGTATATAATTTGTAACAAATAATGCATAACACCTGCTAGATTTAATCAATACCCCAATATAAAGATAGAGTTCTGTACATAAAACACGTCCTATTCGACCATTGAATCTCTAATATATTATATAATTCAGTTCGTATAGTAAAAATGTTCAAAACAGAGATTATTTAATAAATCATCAAAACATGTGGCCTGTCTATATAAATGAGATAAGTGACTGATTATTACAAATACGACCACGTCTTATGCTGCCCTTGACCTTGACCAAGTTATCAAATGCACATCTTTAATACGTGTTATCGACTGGTTGTGACCTTTTTTGAGATTTGACACTGGCATGTATATATCCGTATACGTTTTCGTCAATAGGTTCTATGCTGAAAAAAGGAAGGACGAAAAAAAAGAAGCTGTACGCAAGAAAGGTGTTGCTATCGTTATTACGCTGCGAATATGTTTATACTTTACCAGATGTCATGCCAAATAATGCTGCCAGTATCATCGTATTTGTGAAACCAGAAATGTAGGTGTACACCAAAGAAAACGTTCCAAAAAGCATGATCGGTACGATGTGCATAATCGTTGTCTCTAAACGCTTTACATCACCAAGAAATCCGAATGACACCTTGCCAACGACACTGCCTATCCCTAATGCTGATGCTGGAAAGAAAAACGTACGATTTACATATGCAACTCAAAAACAGCTGTCTCGTTATGTCATCGCGGACTAGCAACTGTCTATCACACTTAGCTTCTTGCAGATTTGCCATAGATCATGTAGATCATCGGCTTAAATAAACATGAGACAAATATTCCTATAGAAATCACAGCACCCAAAGTGGCGTTTGCAGATGTTGATATTATTGTTTCATTCATGTTTGTGGGTGGGGTGACTTTTTAATTTGATTTTATGGTTGCGTAAAACCACAAACGAAGAATTGTATTATTGTATAAAACTGAATTGGGAAATTCCCCACGTAAAATTGATCAATTATGTTCAAACGAGATGCTTGCGACTAACATGTAGAACTTGCTATTTCAGAAAAACAATACATTCCACACTGACATTCTATTAATATAAAATGTTAGATTATTACATGAATTAAACCCACAGATGGCAAACTTGACGGATTTACTTCTTAACGTCACAGCCTGTTGACTAGAACCCTTTGATAGCGCCAATTCTCGTAGAACAGGTATCAGCGACCTACATGCGAACGACCTGCGAACGACTATTATAATTAATACGTCTTTTTGATAGTTTCGCTCCAGAAAGAAACAATAATGTCACAAACCTGCCAATAAACGCTGCATCCCGTTTACTAGAAACGATGGATAGGGCGCGTCTGACAGAAACGGCCCTCCTAATTTATAAAGCCATTTGCTAGTTCCGCTTCCAACAAAATCAAAGATCATTAGGAGGTATCGCCTTAATTCCATCAAGCGATGGGAAACCTTATATTAGCAGGGTTTTATAACGGATATTTTTAAAAACATATTTTTACTAAACAAATAACCTGTTTAAAATTATCTATGAAATGTTTTAATTTTACAATATGCAAACAATTAAGGTTTTATTTCATACCCCAGCCATCCCCGTTTTCGCTTCTTGGAGAAAGGGTTGGATGGGGTATGAAAGTTAATACTCGGACCACGTAATGTCTATCTATATATGCCGCATCTTATTAACTAGAACCGTTGGAAAGCACCGCTTTGTCAAAAACGTTCCTCCTAATCAATAAAATAATTTGTTTAAAACATAGCAAAATATCTCACAAACCTACCTATATATGCCGCATCTAGTTTACTAGAACCGTTGGATAACGCCGCGTCCGGCAAAAACAAGAACGGTACTAAGAATGGTAACATCATAACCGCCCAGGATACGGCAAACAGCATATATCCAACGTTGATAAAGGCAAACAGTTTTTTGAACTGTTTAATATCAACACAGGACGATTTTTTCCCGTTTTCAGGTAAATCGTGTTCAGATGATGTGTTGTTAATTGCCTCTTTAGAATAATCATCTGTGGTATAATAAAAGTATTTTAATTTGCCTGGTTCATTGTCTTTGTTAAGCAAGTTATATGACCATAAAAATAAATATCTTATCGGAAATGTCCGGTCAATTGTCCCTGAAAAAATATCATCATAATTATTATTTGAATAACTCATCGATACTTAAACAAAATAAACAAACGTGTTGACCTTTGGCTATACCTCTACCTGCATTTACTGAGTAATGAAAGCATCATGTTTCGTCTAGTAGGTTAATACTATATTTACAATACTTTGTAAACAAGGTAATAATCGATATAAAACGTGAGTTACTGTTAGTATATCTATTTCGCATCGAAAACATTACCCGAGTTTTCTTAATGACATTTTAAAATTGTATTTTATTCTGAGTATAACTAGGTTTACAACTGCAAATGTAGCATTCATAAAAGTTTAGGGGTTTAAACCTTGTTCTAATGTGCACCAACAGTAGAACAGGAAATGCAGCCTTCAAGGATCACAATCAATCAAACAAACAATAATATCAACGATAAGTAAAAGGCAAGACACGACATCACAAACATAAAAGGGTTGACAATAGGGCTACCTCCTTAACCTTACCCTCCAAACCTCACTCTTACATTTTTTCATCCCAGTGAAACGGGACAGTGTAAATAAAGATATTCCGACAGGTTAAATTCTCTAACAAACAATTCGGCGATAATAGGCAGTATAATTATAACACATACATGATCCTGATCACCTATCATATTGTCATCTCAGACGCTTGTGTTAAAGACAACAGATGAATAATTGTGTCAAAAACATGCACAAGCAATAAATTCAGACATGGGTTGAATTTTCTGTTTATTTGATAATAGGAAGTAGTATCGTTACTATGATTATATGATTACTAAGGCCTATACTTCTGCATAATATGTACTGAATGTATCAAACTGACCAAAAAGATTGATCGAATGACTTTTTCAAAGCTCTTACATCTTTGTCAGTACATTCGTCCAGTCGTAGAGTATTTTACCTTATATCAATCAAGGATTGCTTAGTGCGTTTTAGCAAAATATAAAAAATGTTATTTTTCATGAAATAAAGGTTTCAATCATTGATTTTCCAGTACGTACATTAAAAATAAAATTGCATCCTGAGGTCCAGACCTCCAGCATCAGCCTTGCAATATAAAAACAGTTTCTCTCGAACTTTACTTGTTTACTCAAAATACACCATAACAACGTACATAAATTCATGATCAGCATCCACCGAGTTGATACTGTTGATAATGTTGTTTTGTTTTCCTGCTCATCTCTGATTTATAGAATCTTTTAGAAAAGCACATGGTTTGTTAAAACCCGGCGGAGATGTCTTTATTTACACTGTCCGTTAATTGGGATGACACTATGGCAAGAGTCAGGTTTGGTGCACCCTAGAATCGGATGAATCCACACACCCTCCCCCACCACCACTCCCCATCCCCAGTGCCTGTTTGGCAATTGTCCGTTCCGAGACGATAGCCCTATTGTCAAACCTTTTTATGTTTGTGATGTCATATCTTGTCTTTTATTCATTTTTGTAATTTATTGCTTTTTTTGAGTGAGAGTGGTCCTTGAATGCCACATTTCCTGTCTTGCATGACATCTGGTCCCATGATAAATTTCGCATACACTTATCTGTTGAGTATATATAGTTTAATTAAATAATTAAAAACACACGTTGAATATCTTTATTCTTAGACGGTGGAACAAATACCAATGCTGCTACCAGGCACTGCAGACACAACCCTCCTAGCAGCAAAAATGTTCCTCGAAAGCCATACACATCTGTAATAGTAAAATAGTTGCTATCGATCTGAACTGAACTTGAACTCTAAATTAAATATACTCACGAACAATTCATTGAAAACGATCCGGTTGAACACTTTAATAATTGAAATTTAGACCCTAACGTTTTTTATATATTACCTTCAAATTAATTTTAAGTTTGGAAAATAGACATAAAAGTATGCTTCTAATTTTGAGAGTATTGACCATGTATTGACAATGTTCTAATCTGGCCTAGTAAATAGAACTGTGGACTTGAAATCTAGGGAACCCGGGTTCAAGCATCACCGGCGCCACTGAATTTCGTTTTATGTTCTTATGCAAAAAATAATCCCTTAGCCTCGTCCGTCGGATGGAAACATAAACCGGGCGGTCCCGCGGATCAGGGTCTATCCTTAGTGTACGTTCGTCAACGATTATCGGAATCTATTCGTTCGTAAGAGTAAGACATGTTCCAGGATTCCTTTTTATCCTTTCTGGAGCGGCTCTAAACAATCTAGAATGTGTTGATGAGTCGTTAAAAAATAGTCAATGCTTCAATGCTCAAAATAAGGTTCCTGACATACTGATACATCTTGTTTTATAGACTATTATTATTTGATACAACCTTCAAAGAAAAACAATACAAGCTACAATTATGTTAATATTCAACAAGTAGGTTACCGTGACCTACTGCTTTTTAAAAATAAATGCGTGCTTAAAACAATAAAACAAATTCCTTATGTTGCGTGGTCTTATGGTCTCCTGTTTGAACAAGATGTGCAAATGAACATGTCTAAGGTTTAACTTACTACTTTAAAACAACAACAATAGAATTTCTTGAATATAATTTTTTTATAAGAAACCTGGTCAACGGAATTAGGTCACATTTATCTACTATTATTAGCATACATTAATAATCAGCAGAGAAGCATCGGACACAAACAAGAGAATAAAGTATCAAAATCGTTACCTTTGTGTAAGATTAAAAGCAGTTCAGACCCCTAGCACCGGTATGTCACGTAGATGGGGACTAAATAATCTACGTAACAGTACTACTGATTCGTAGAACGGTGAGCGATTTTATGGGCGTCTTACAACATGTAAGAAACGCTATTGCAAATGTCATTAAATACTGAACAGATTTAAAACTTGACAATCTGGTCTAACGATTAAAGCGCAACTTGATTTTTTCGTGCAAATCTTGTTGTTTTTCAATGTTTGTAAGCGGAGTCAATGTTATTTGTTCCTTCTGAAAGCCTTAAAATGTATACGTTTTCAGAATGTAACCGAATAACTAACGTTCTGTTTGAAACAACACGTAGTTATTTATTCTCCAATGTATCTCTCATTATTTAATAATATTCCACACCATAGAGGTCTCAATGTATTGCAGATAACACGAAAGCAACGTGGCAGTCTCGTTTTTCGTTTTCGTAACAAATTGCTAGTCAATGCGTTTCAGTTGTTTAGTTTTAAAATGTAGGAAAGTACGTATACACAATGAAATTAAATATGTTACGTAGGCAAGATCACATACACGCTATAGGAGAAGAGAGAAGAGAAACGAGGAGAGAGAAGTAGAGAGTAGACACGAAAATATACGTTAGCTGTGAAACACACTTTGAGTTAGATAGATGGATATTTTATTTCCTCCTATTTGGAGAGCCAATAATACATGTTTATACTACAGAATACAGATAGAACATGTTTATATAACGGAATACAAATTGAACATTATACAACATGCATGAAATATATATTATATATTTACAGTAACCATAGAATAATAAAGTTATTTGTAAATGAGGTATTTGACCACATATATACTTCGTTAAAGGACAACATTATAACCCTATATACGTTTAATATATAGTAAGTTAGTGCCTCAACCACATTTGTTTTTACTTTTACCGTTTACCAACATGCATGAATACCTTCAACAAATATCTAATGAAGAATTCAGCAGACAACTTAACAGATAAACGGTTTAAACACTTATTATAACCCGGTAAATAACGAATCAATGATCTCGTCATGCGGCGAGACGCGGTTAACATTATAAATACATATAACTATGTTTTAATATATTAACTACATACAAACCTTCGTCCAAGTTTACCCTCTCCCATCATCACACACGCCCTCCCCACCCCATCAACCACCCCCTACACACACGAGGAAGCAAAATGAAATGAAATACGTTGAAAATAAGTCTTTAAAACAACCAGTTATATAGATATTTCTATATCCCACAACCAAGGTATGAGACGACTTCACAAACACAAAAGGGTTGAAAATATGATTATATGAAACGTTCAGTGTATACGGTGACAGTCACTATACTAATTTGATAAATAAGAATGAAGATGTTGCATATTTTTGCGGTAAAAATATATAAAGTATTGTTTAGATGATATAGGTATTTTGTTGATACAGTACTGACTCCAAGAATGCAGTATGTTTAACGATAAGAAGTTTCAACTAAAAACAAGAAGGCTAAATGACTCTACATCGCTCATATTATGACCTTAGCGAAGAGAAGCTTATAAAGAACATATATAGATACAAAACCGTTATCGGTTCATGACAAGAAAAGAGATCCGTAAAAGAAGGAGGCTCCAAATTTTTAAAAAAAATCTATATAACAAATTACAAGCATAAGAGTAGGGTCATATTGTGAAAAGCCAGTGGTATGCAGGGTCAAGTCAAAAGTCAAACCAACAACTACAAAATAAACAACCACGTGGTCACCATTTGATGCATGTTCAAGTGGTAGAAGAACGTAAGCTAATACTACATAACATAATGATACCATGAGCTCTTGTAGTTTCAGGAAAGAAGATTTTGATACAACTCTATTTTAAAAGGTGACTCCCACGTGCAAGACAAAATTTAATCACAAGGTCACCATATAAAGAAATTCTGAAACTTGCAAAATATTAGATTGCAAACTCTTGCGTTTTCATAGATGAAGCTTTTCCTATATAAATCATGAACAATTGTGACCCTGAAAGTCCAAATTTGACCACAGGGTCATCATTTTTTCACACGCGGTAGAGGTCCCTTAGCGTATGCTAAATACAATATAATACATCTCTAGCTCTTATAGCTCTTATAGGTTTAGAGTAAAACTTTGACCCGTGGGGAATGCCAAATTTGACCCCACTATTAATATTAAAACAAACTGATAGTTGCTAATTGGCCCTTACTTCGACTTTCACAGAATGGTATAACATTTCAATATGCATGTAAATAAATAGTGATAAGGATGTTCCTTTTAATGCAACAAACACAACCAAGAGAAAAACGTAGCAGACTCGGTATTACTGAGTCTGTTTATGAGAGGTAATGTTAGAATCAACACTTCACCAATTAACCTATATGCATGTCAGACGAAGATGATGAAGAACGACAACATTTGCCTGACAAAAAGCGGTTAAACTTCGTCACTTTGAGGAATCGACTCAGATAAGCTAAAAACACACCGCTTTTTAAAAATAGCATACCAATCAGACCGGAACAGTTCTGTAGAAAATAAAAGGTGTTTTACCTTTAATTACCTTCCTTGAACAGACTCAATATATATATATATGTCTACTACGTTCTTTTAGTGTTTGTGTTAGTAGCTTCCAATGGAATGTGTTCAGTATTTATTTTATAAATAAGCCTGACCATCAAATTGAATATGATGTTGTAATGGACCTTTATACCTCGGTGTATTTGAAGTGTATATGAATAAATGTTGATTTACCACCATGAAAAATCAGATTGTATTTTGAATTATTCTAACCTAAACATTTCTGTGTCATCAGGGGAATAACAATCGTCCCGACGGCAGCTCCCGACTCCGAAAATCCGATTACTAGAGATCTCCATTTGTCAAAATGCTCAAGAACGACAACTCCTGCTGTAGTAAATAATAATGAACCACCGAAACCTGAAAATACGTAATTATAATATGTAGGTTAATATCAAAATTTATAAAATTTACGAAAACGTGTTTTAGCACAGTTTAACAAATGCACGGTAACTCAAACCCGTTTTGAAAAGTTTTCAACGCTATCTTAAATGTATGTATTGATGTGTCTATAATATTATATAGTTCATGCTTTGAAATGATTTAAGATGATTTGCCAGCCCAAATAAAATTTTATTTTAAACATATGATATGTGTTATAGAACCATCCCTACCACCGACCACGCCGTAGGTAACGTAGAGCACGTGCAACGATGGCGTGAAGACACTTGAAACAAGTCCCACTGTTAGAACCAACGAACCAACTATACCAACAAATCTGCAGCTGTATTTCTTAATCAACACACCAGCCACTGGTCCTGAAATCAATGGTGTAAGAGTTGTATATATGGTCAAATTATGTTTATAAACATGTTATTTCTTATCTTTAATACAAGTGGACATAAAAGTCGAACAGAAAATGCAGCATTCAAGGACCACAGTCAACCAAAAGCATGTTTAAAAACAAACAACAATTACACAGATGAAAAACGGTAAGGTCAAGATATGACATCACAAACACAAAAGGGTTGACAACAGGGCTACCGCCTTGGAACGGTAAGTGGCAAAAAGACCGTCGGGAGTTTAAACCAGGTTCTAGGGTGCACCAAACCTCATGCTTACCCTAGTGTCAATAAAACGGAACAGTGTAAATAAAGATATCCCCGTTATAATCACTAACAAACAAGGCAGTATTAACAGGCAATATATTAAGAAATATAAAAAGATCGGACAGGGAAAGTAGCACTCAAGGAGGACAGTCAACCACAAAACACAGAAACAAACAGGGAAACAGACAAACAAGAAGGCAAAAACAATAATAAATGCAAACGACATCACAAACACAAAAGGGTTGACAATAGGGCAACCGCCTTGAACGGTCAGTGGCAAAGTAGGCCACTGGGGGTTTAAACCGGTTCTAGGGTGCACCAAACATCACACTTACCCTACTTATCCCATTAAAACAGGACAGTGTAAATAAAGAAATCCCCGCCATGATCTAATCTCTAACCAACTAGGCAGCGTAAAAGGCAATATAAGTAAAACACAAATATGCTCGTGTAAATATAATACAAACAAAACAATAGCCTAGAAAGCCACAATGAAGGTACTCAATTACTTGGCAGAAGCCAGAGCAGTAAGAGAATAAACCATTAAGGGCACGACAAGAAAGATCATGGACAAACATCAAACGCCACCGTCCCAATGGGCTTTAGGTAGGCGTCATCATAGGTTCCACAGCCTGTCCGGTCATCGTACAATTAAAGAGGAAAGCATAGTGGCGAACTGTAAAAGGGTCCACCACCAAGCATGCAGTACGTTGCAAAATGATAGGGTCATAACCTCTTTTGATAAACTTTTTAACAAGTTTAACAAAGATAGTATGAAAGTGATCATGACCAAGAATCTTACGAAGTTTATAAATCACATCACCATAGAAGTCAGGTTGTGATAGTCCTTGTCGCAGAAGAGTCCTTAAATTACTTTTATATTTGGAAAGAAGATCAGGGTTACGATAATTAAATTTTGCAAAGGTTTTACGAAGTTTATGGTAACGGTAACCCTGATTGAGTAACTTTTTAGTTATACAAAGATTACGAATATTAAAGTCCTCAACTCGAGTACAAGCGCTAGAAAGACGAATAAGTTGAGACACATACACCCTATAAGAAGTTGCTCGGGGAACATCCCCATCCAAGTGGGGATAATTAACAATGTCAAAATTAAAATCACCTCTCTTGTCATAGATTTTGCTAATTATTTTACCATTTTCAATCGAGAGATCTAAATCAAGAAATGAAGCGTTATTATCAGATATATTAGCTTTGTTAAGCTGAAGTTCTTTAGGATAAATATTATTAACCATAGTTTGAAAGAAAGGGTTGTCCATGTTCAATATGTCATCCAGATATCGAGAGGTGTCATTAAAGGCTTCAATAACATCTGCCTGGGTATTTGGTGAAAGACTCAACATGAAATCCCTTTCATAGCAAAATAAGAACAAATCTGCGACAAGTGGTGCACAGTTCGTACCCATAGGGATACCAACAATTTGTCTATATACGGTGGTTCCATACCTGACGAAAGTATTATCTAATAGGAAGATGAGTGCTTCACAAACTTCATAGCATAACATATAAATGATCATGTAAATATAATATAAAAAGCAAAAGCCTAGAAACCCAGAAAGCAAGTACTAAATGACTTGACAGAAACCAGAACAACAAGAGAACACACCTTTAAGGGTAAGACAAGATTTAGGACAAACATCAAACGCTTCCGTCCTAAGAGGATTTACTTAGACTCATAGGGTCCATGAAAACAATTCAGGTTTTTATTAATAAATCAAAATAACAAAATAACACCACGCAGATGTCAATCTTTTATTTCCTACTGATGAATTTCCCATTTACCGTTTCCCATATTATTTGATTCCAAGTAAAATTGTTTGAATGTAGTAGAATAATGATCTGTAAGCGTTGTATATAATAAAGAAATATAAAAAGATCGGACAGGGAATGTAGCATTCAAGGAGGACAGTCAACCACAAAACACAGAAACAAACACGCAAACAGACAAACAAGAAGGCAAAAGTAATAATAAATGCAAATGACATCACAAACACAAAGGGGTTGACAATAGGGCTACCGCCTTAGAACGGTCAGTGGCAAAGTAGGCCACTGGGGGTTTAAACCGGTTCTAGGGTGCACCAAACCTCACACAAACCACTCTATTTAATGGCCTATTTCTCAACGCTAAATTACCATTGAAAAAACATGGAAAGCTTGCTTATTTACTGGTAACATGCTACATGACCGATTAGCTCAGGTATATAAAGTGAGACCTGAGAAGAGTTTTCTCTATGAAAAGCATTGGTATCTAGGGTATAAAAATATAAAATGATACTTCAAACTTTACTTTTATGACGCAAAAAAAGCTAATTAACAAGTAAGCTGTTCAAAACACAATGCTGTGTTGATAATTCATTGTTTTTAGAATATAAACCAAACCAAAACACAACTAATGAAACACCTTCTTGTATGTTTTAATTTGTTGTTTTCATACCAAAGCTGTATTGGGAGGGCCTCATCAACTGAAACAAATTGAATACCACCATTTGCTCTATTTTATATCTAACAGTGATGTGCAGTTACCTATACAAATGTTCTCCTCCCCAAAATACAATAGGCTGGAAAAAGATCCAATTTACTTCGTAGCATACAGTAACATACTTGCAGATAGCTAAGTTGAACTTGTTTTGGCAAAATTAAATTGATATGACTTTCACATCACCCATACAGCTATGGTAATTGTTTAACACAAATTTGATACTTTGATGATTTTACACATACATTCTACAAAATGTATGACAATGAAATAGAATAACTAGATACTAATAATACACTTTACGCAGCTGACAAGATAAGAATGATTATCGGGTATTTCTTTAATAATTTCAAGTATAATGTTTGTGTTTGAATTTGACGAAATTTCATGATAAACCACACAAAATATAGACCGTCAAAGTTATTTATAAAGTGCATTGATCTATGCACCTACGTCTTATGTTCTCGCAATATAGATTCCACAGGAGTGTAAACAATATTCTGCACCGAGGTTTTATAACACTATGTTTCATGTAAAATATCTCAAAGGTGCAAAAGAATACATTAAACTCTGCAATGGTAATTCAGTGAAGATTACAAGCAAATTATCTGAAGCGTTGGTGCACACATATTTGAGAAACTGCGATTTGTTAAATACCAATTTAAACCTAGATTAGGCGTATTGTGTATTTATTTTATTCAAATTAATAAATTTGATGGTTTAGAATTGATATTTAAAAAACAAAAAAGATTTCTAAAAACTAAAAAATGATTATTTCAAATCCGGTAATCTATCTGTCATATTAAATATAAATGGTGGTAAAATTTATTTCAATTTGTCGATGAATAAATTATCCTTAACTACAGCATTGTTGTATCATAATTCATTATCAAGAGAGGAGGATTCATCCTGATTTTCAACGATAGTTTTCAACACTGTGAACGCCATTGTTTGGCTAGATAAATGTCGTGTTCGTTGTAGTCGAATTGACTCAACGTTTGGAAGACATTTTCCTAGTGCTCAGACGGCGGTGCCTAACGAGCAATACATCACCCACGTTGTAGCGTGTTTACATACACACAGTACTGAACATTCCAGAAACGTTTTCAATTACCATTTAGTGTGCTCAACAATGTCTTATTGATTGGTTTGTTCTTTTCATGAAATTGTTAAGGCAAGTAATGCACAATACAATACTGAAACTAAGAATATGTAGTGTTTATGTTTCCATGCAGATTGGCCTAAACAAATGCTGAATAAAGGGTTGGTTCTAAACAATTTACATCGTATATTGGAAACCACCAAATTGTCCAAAATACGGACAATAATATGATAGCTGTAAGAAACGTGATGATTTATAGCACAACATGTAGTCACCATGTATCCACTCTTAATTATCTTAATGAATATGATCTTGTTCAATAGAATCCAGAATGTTTTTATTATTAGTCTATATTTACATTGCTCTCTCTGATTTTTTTCTCCTTATATATTATTTCCTTAAATAAAAGACTAAAGTATATGTGTTTATATCATTTAATTTGTTCTGTTCAATGTATGCATACTAATATATGTTCAATTACCTGTACTATATATCACATACATGTAAGCATTATTAGTGTAAGAATGTAAAACATGCAATACTCAATATTTATTATTACTTTTGCCTTCTTGTTTGTCTGTTTACATGTTTGTTTCTGTGTTTTGTGGTTGACTGTCCTCCTTGAATGATATTTTCCCTGTCCGATCTTTTTATATGTCTATGCAATACTCAATATGATGGTAAAACAAGCCAAAACGATTTTTTCTTTTATATACCAGTTGATACCGTTATTAGTGCGATCAGTCGTTTATGCATGTTGGTCTCATAAATAAAATACATGCAGCCATGTGGTCTAAATTTGGAAATATGTTAAATGATGTACAAAGACTCTTTTCAATTAGCGATATAGTTGTCTCCATATTATTTGTGTTTTATTTCTTCCCTATAAGAAATTATGTATCTTTGATACGGCGCCGAAACGTCGATGAATTAAATATGAATATGATTAACGTGTTGTGATTGAATTTTATTTTTTATATAATGTTTGAAATATAAATCCAGCACTTACCCGATATCAGCAGAACTCCACTAAACAATGAACTGACCCAAGTAGTTTCTGTTTTACTGCCTCCGAACTTCTCTACCAGTTCTATAAACATAACCCCAAAGCTCTGCGCCATACCCCACGAACAAAAATACATAACAAAACTCCCAACGGCTATAAAAAATAGACGAACGTTTGAAATATTAGTTGATGAGATATTTCGTTTAGTTTCTGCATCCTCGAGCGTTGTTTGAACAACCCAGTTGTAAGGTGTGAGTTCGGTGTTTGATTCTTCATCTTGATAGGCGACGTTTATTGTTCCATTTTCCTTCGTTTCTTTGTGGTTGGTATCCATCTTATTCTACTAACGGGTACGTTTCTTTCAGTCTAACACTCTATTTAATAGCTTTTGAAATGGTCTGTTCCTCTTTTTCCGACCGGATAAGTATTATATATTTACGTTATACATATCCTTCTTTTTATTGTTTCTATCATAACTCTACCTGTTTCGTGTGAGTACCTCTTATAATGTACATAACACTATTATAAAGTTCCACAGAGGGTTACGGGATTTTAGAGCCATAAGATAAAAACGGCACATGTATACTTCATGAAATGGAAACATAGGACAATCAGGCTCTTGAAAAAGTGAATACTATTTCCGAATGTGGAAGGAAACGGCACATGTTTTCATAAAGTGAAGACATAAGTAGACAGAAATGTGTTGAATGACAAAATAGTACCCCTGTGTCAGCTAAACGTAAGCATGTTATACTGTGAACGTCCGTTGGCAAAGGGAATAACAAAGGTACATAGTTAGGTAGAGATAACAAATATATATAGCTATTTTATATTTATTAAACTATCCTGCCGAACAACTATAATTGAGAAAAGTATGTAGTCGAATAAATGTCTACATAAAAGTTTAAATGTTTATCGCTTGACGCCAATTACTTTATTGGTTAGTTACTTAAGAATTCTCATACTTTCGGACAAGAATATGTTTTGTTAAGATAACGCGTGACCTACCTTTAAAACAAATATACACTATCTTGTTTGTTAGAGACGAAGACGGAAAAAAAAAGGACAAACGGAAAACACCTACGCCATTTGGTAATAGGCTACGTTTACCTTAACGATGAACCTAAATGTATATATTATATATATTACAGCATTTATTAGTTGTCGCACGATGACGTCGTATCTTTGTATGATGATGTTGACTCGTTCTTTCGGACGACGCCGAACAACGGATCTACCTCGTCGATTTCCATAATAAGGTATTTTCACTGTTATGGAAATCTTCGAGACAATTCCGATGAACTCCGAGCTGAACGGAAAAGGCCGAAAGATGAGACGGCCTATTTATTTCAATAGTGTAATATGATAAATATATTATGGTTATTAGTACGGTTTTACTACACTACCATGCCGCAGGTTAAGTGATGATATATAATATAATTGTAATATGGTGAAATAACAAGAATGTCGGTAAAACATTATATGAAGTGATTTTCTTAGACAAAGGACAAAAGCAATAACATACGGTTGACTACCAGTTAAAAGAAGGATGTGTGTGAATCCAGTACATCCTAGATAAGCGTGTTATATCAAAATAAATGGTGTACAAATAGTTCTGATAATGTCATTACTCAAGTTACATAGAGTTATGGTTCTTGTGCTCTACACATCCTCCATGCCCGTCAGTAGTTTTCAATCGGGAGGAGGGCAATTTGTTCAGTAGGATTATATCACCATGTATGTTTAATTTGGTCTTCACAGCAGGTTTAATACACCAGAGAGTTCACATAGTGTTATTGATTGCTTCAAAGAAGAAGGGTTGAGCTAAAATGCAGAGTACTGCGGAGTTCGTAGCTTGTACGTTTTGTTGAACGTATTGCAGTTCGACAGATGAGTTCGAACTACAAGCTGACCAAGGGAGAGGTCAGAACAGGTACAGCTCAAAGTTTGATGCTGGTAGTTGAATCATTTTAAGGTTGATACAAATTGTTCGAAGTTGTTGAACATATGTTCGAACCTGATAACTACCTGAAGTGATAGCTCAGGCTAGTGTCCAGCCCAGCGTGTGAGGCTGAGACTCCAGTATTAATTGAAAACATACAGTTGATATATATATATTCCGGGAGAGATCATACTAATGGTTAGCTCGGCGACACTAAGTGTTAGAGTTTGAACGATAGTGTTCAAACTAACTCTTTAGTTTACTTTAGTTCGGATATATTGTTATATAGTTGTAGGTTCGAACATATAAAGTTTCGAACCAAATTGTTTAGTTAAACAAATCAACGGGCGTTGAATGTTGGAGCACATTCTAAATGATTGTGTTTTAGAATAATTGCTTTGAACAATTGTAAATTTGGTATAATCGTAGCCTGTGGAAAATTTAATATATAAGGTTCAACGTTTTATGTGGTGAACCTCACTGTCTTGACACCTGATGTTAATGTTTCCAACTAGAATAAAGCTGGAGAGTATAATCAGCGTAAGACACTGTCACCTTATGAAAGGACCCGTTTTAAAATACAGGAGAGTTCGTAGGAATTATTAAGTACTTTCAGTTAGTGCAAAAGTTTAATTTAGAACTCCGACTCCTGACAAGGCCTCGATAGTTAAGTGCACTGACCCCGGTCAGCTCTTGTTATATCTTTGCTAAATGTATTCAACATTTAATATAATGGTGGAACACATATGTAAGCGATAATGTCTGTTCTTTAATTTCAACTGACATTACAGTGGACATTCACACTGGCCACTATAGAAGCATAACAGTGGAGGTTGGCCTTCAAGCACCTACAACGACTAGGGCAGTTTATTTTACACCGAATACTCAGCTCGTGTAGTCCAACAAATGTGATCCAGTCGTATCTGGACCCAACTCTTGTCTGATGGTATTGGTGTGTCGGCGCAGTTTAGCCCACAGTATGAAGAGCATGAAAATCCATCCTCCTGATATGTACCATTGCTTACTTACTGGGTATTATATCCAGTTCAAGAGCAACTTATCTCACTGCTGGTATCTTGGTATTATATTAGTTACTGGTTGAATTAATTAATGGATTTGTTATTCTAGACTTTAATTTATATATTAATATGCTAGAAGTAATGTCGTAATTAATTTGCATATATTTTATATTCATTGGCAGTAGTTAGCATCTACATGACTACACACATGACGTGATTCAACAACATGAGTCAAAATAAGATTAGAAAAAACAAGGTGTTTCTTTTTACACATTACTCCATCTAGGTTATATCATAGATCAATATCTTGCCTACCAATGAAAACATGACGACATACCAGAGACGATCCGTACCATAAAGTTGGAATTTAGTAATGACAATCGGTTAATAATTTCTTTGGTTGTTTATTTGAATGGTGTTTTACGTCACAACACAATTTAAGCCATTCGATGTGTGTGTGGTAGAGGCGGACCATCCCATTTTTCCTGGGTAGAACCAGTACTATTTACCTCCCGCCATCCGTAAGAATCGACGTTTTCTCACTTGTCAAATCGTGCTCCCAGCTAATAAATTACGTGTTACTATACATGATGTATAATGTAGACAATAATGGCAATACTATCACATAGCATTGGTTTAAGAACAGGGGTTGGGGTGGGGAGTGGGGTGTTGGACAGACTCCCATTCATACAAAAGAGAGTAGAGGGGTCCAGATTATGGTTTATCAACCCCACCCCCGCCAATGTCAACGATAAGTAGTAATTTCTTGTTCACTAACAGACAAAATGACAGACCATCACCCAGCCCTCCCACATAAATATGACAGTGTGTGGAAGGGTCCAGAGTACGGAGTATGTATGACCTACTCTTCTTTACCATAGACAAGCAGCTATTTCTTGTCAACTAAAATGTGTGACAAACGAAAACAAATCGAAGAAAATTTATTAAAATATATGGCTTCTTTCGAGAACAAAATAATCTTAATCGTATAACACTGTGAACCCTGAGATCACAACATGAAGGGAGCAACTCTGACCTCAGGGTCACCATTTGAACAAACGTGATAGACAACCATAAACTAATGCTACATGCGAAGTATTATCACTCTATGCCTTATAGTTTCATAGTAGAATTCTCAAGTGTTCCCGATATAAGTCTATGGAAAACATGTGAACTCTCATTTTTTAAACAAACCCTTGACCCACCCTCCTCACTCCTCCGCCCCCACTCCCTGTGTGCGGCCATTGTTTACCACTTCATTTGCAACAAGCTTGTGTATTACCTAGCTATCACTTCTAAGCAATATCTGTCCAAAACTGTGTTTCCAGATTTTGAGAGAAATGTTATGTATTATTCTTAGTAACAGGGGCCATCTTCGAACTCATTTTGACATAATTTTAACAAACTTGAATGAAACTAATATAAGGCTTGTTCATTGTAAAAATTAGCCAAGCCGTTGCTTAGAAGCACTTTAAAGCAAATAAGGAAGGCAGGCGGTCAAATGGTAATCCCAATAGCTCATTTCAGTTTCAATTGGGGTACCCCATTTATGGCCTCATTTCCCCAGGAGACATGGGTCCCCTGGCATGTCTCTTGTTTTTTATTTACAGGTTCATTAGGTTCAAACATACAAAGTTTTATGCTTTCTTCCGGAGGTCCACACTTACTTCTATACATACCACACTATGTGTATTTGTTTATGGGGAAAAGGATGGCTATGCAGGTTGTTCTTAAGACTTGTGACGCAATCTACAGTCAGTCACTACGCTTCACTTGTCTCTTGTTCGATGACCGGACACGCAGTCTACATTCAGTCACTACGCTTCACTTGTCTCTTGTTCGATGACCGGACAACCTCGTGGGACTCCATCATTGCACCTTCCGAACCGAAAAGGGAGATTGGTGCATGAACCATCGTGCCTCGGGTTTTCTGGTCGTATCCTAGATTGTTTTTCTCTTGGACTGCAACTGCTGTATTTGTTCGTTACAATTCTCGATACAACCCGAGGTGTTTATAATTATGTTTTGTATATATATATATATCTTTACAATAACATATGCGTGTATCGTTTCCTAATTTCCCTGGATATGGACTTTATTGTTAGAGATTTTCTTTTGATGGGATGTACTTTTATTTAGTTTAAACTTATTTGTTTTACATCGATTGTAACGAAAGCTCTATGAACTTATTTTGAATCACTCTCGATGTCTTCCTGGGTAGAACCAGTACTAAGCAATGCAGATAAAGTGTCTTGCTCAGGGACACAACGCATATGGCAATGACGGGAATCGAACCCACGACTTTTGGATCATGGGTCCAACGCTCTACCACTAGACCACAGCGCTCCACTTTTATTTACACTGTCTTGTAAATTTGAGCGCTGAAAACTGACAGGATAATAGCGAGGTTGTGTAGACCTAAAATCGATTTAAGCTTACCAGTGGTACATATTGCCTATTGACCGTTCCAAAGCCTGTCTTTACCAAGCTTGTCTGTTTCAATGTATAATTAATAAGCTCTTTGTTTGTGGTACAATGCGGATCTACGGTGCCCTTGCGTTTGGGTGCTGCGATTTTTATAGGACCATTTTTCTCATTTTTTAAACCGCCAGTAGCCTTTCGAGGCGGTAGGACTATTGTCAACCCGTTTGTGTTTGTGATGTCATATACCTTGCCTTTTATTCATCCTTGTAATTGTTGTTTGTTTCCATGTTTATATTTGGTCGACTGTGGTCCTTAAATGTTACATTTCCTGTTCGTCTTTTATATCTACTTTGGTATAGTCTTAAGACGGTCAGTGCCAACATGATATAATAACAATATTAAAAATAAAACGCGGTATAACAAATTAAAAGTGGATTTTTGGAAATTTAAAGCAAGATACATTGGATAGACAAAACACATTTCAAATTTTCTTTTGCCGTTTGGTAATAAAAAATGAGTCTCTAACTGTCTCTAACTGTATTCATTCGCTTAATTAAATAGTCATCTAGACTCATTTTGTAAAACCAAAAATGAAACAAAACTCCATTGACATTCATATTTATATGCAAGTGATGTACAGTAGTTATACACTTGGGTGATTATTAAATAACCATAATTATTTCTCTGTTTAAAACGTTAACAATCAGCAGAAATACAAATTATGCTGTGTATTATTTCTTCTCTAATAATATAACTTCTCTCTGGAGGATTTAAGATGCATTAATATAATAGAATTAATAATTCAGTGTAATATTAACTGTTGGCATGATTTTATTGTTTATATTTAAGGACTGAATTCAAATTTCGATCATTTTACGGGATATGATAAACATTAGGCCTGTTTGAAGTGCGTGAAATGAACTATGCCTAAGTTGTGTAAGCGTAACTTACAATGACATTGATCCATTATAGTACGTATAATATGTAATCAGTATACGGACTGACATAATAAAATTGGGATGACAATAGGGTAAGATTGAGGTTTGGTAAACCCTAGAACCTGGTCTAAATCTCCGGTGTCCCTTTTTGCCACTGGCGTTCAGTGACAGTACCAATATTGTTAACCCTTTTATGTTTGTGATTTTGCGTACTTTGTTTTTAGACGATTATTGTTGTTTGTTTTGAATGCATGATTTTGGTTGACTGCGTTATGTGTATTCTACATTTTTAGGTCGACCTTTGTTTCTATTTATGTTATCACGGTCAGGGCAACATGATGGTTAAAAGAAAAAAAGCACTTATATACTATGATATATACACTTGGGTCCTGTAAAAATGCATTTCTTTTTTAGTAACTGAGTATCGTATAACAGCATGTTTATTTCTCACCGCTGCGGGTTCGAATTCCACTGGGAGCTCTACTTTCCCTAGAACCGGTTTAAACCCCCAGTGGCCTACTTTGCCACTGATCGTTCCAAGGCGGTAGCCCTATTGTCAACCCTTTTGTGTTTTTGATGTCGTTTGCATTTATTATTGCTCTTGCCTTCTTGTTTGTCTGCTTGCGTGTTTGTTTCTGTGTTTTGTGGTTGACTGTCCTCCTTGAATGCTACTTTTCCTGTCCGATCGTTTTATATTTCTTTAGACAATTATACTATGTGGACTTGCTATGAAGTTTGTGAAGCACTCATCTTCCTATTAGATAATATTTTCGTCAGGTATGGAACCACCGTTTATAGACAAACTGTTGGTATCCCTATGGGTACAAACTGTGCACCACTTGTCGCAGATTTGTTTTTATTTTGCTATGAAAGAGATTTCATATTGAGTCTTTCACCAGATACCCAAGCAGATGTTATTGAAGCCTTTAATGATGACAAAGATAGTATCTGGATGACATATTGAACTTTGACAACTCTTTCTTTCCTACTATGGTTAATAATATTTATCCTAAAGAACTTCAGCTTTAAAAAATCAATATATTCTGATAATAACGCTTCTTTTCTTGATTTAGATCTCTCGATTGAAAATGGTGAAATAATTAGCAAAATCGATGACAAGGGAGATGATTTTAATTTTGACATTGTTAATTATCCCCACTTGGATGGGGATGTTCTCCGAGCAACTTCTTATGAGGTGTATGTATCTCTAACTTATTCGTTTTTCAAGAGAGCTTGTACTCGAGTTGAGGACTTTAATATTCGTAATCTTTGTATAACTAAAAAGCTACTCAATCAGGGTTACCGTTACCATAAACTTCGTAAAACCTTTGCAAAATTGAATTATCGTAACCCTGATCTTCTTTCCAAATTTAAAAGTAATTTAAGGACTCTTCTGCAACAAGGACTATCACAAACTGACTTCTATGGTGATGTGGTTTATAAACTTCGTAAGATTCTTGGTCATGATCACTTTCATACTATCTTTGTTAAACTTGTTAAAAAGTTTATCAAAAGAGGTTATGACCCTATCATTTTGCAACGTACTGCATGCTTGACGGTGGACTCTTTTACAGTTCGCCACTATGCTTTCCTCTTTAATTGTACGATGACCGGACAGGCTGTTGACCCTATGATCACGCCTACCTAAAGCCCATTGGGATGGTGGCGTTTGATGTTTGTCTATGATCTTTCTTGTCGTGCCCTTAATCGTTCTCTTGTTGCTCTGGCTTCTGCCAAGTCATTGAGTACCTTCATTGTGGCTTTCTAGGCTATTGTTTTTTTGTATTATATTTACATGAGTATATTTGTGTTTTACTTATATTGCCTATTGATGTTGCCTTTTTGGTTACAGATTAGATTATGGCGGGGATTTCTTTATTTACACTGTCCTGTTTTAATGAGATGACAGTATGGTAAGTGTGAGGTTTGATGCACCTTAAAACTGGTTTAAACCCACCGTGGCCTGCTTTGCCACTGACCGTTCCAAGGCGGTAGCCCTATTGTCAACCCTTTTATGTTTGTGATGTCGTTTGTATTTATTATTATTTTTTGCCTTCTTGTTTCTCTGTTTGCGTGTTTGTTTCTGTGTTTTGTGGTTGACTGTCCTCCTTAAATGCTACTTTCCCTGTCCGATCTTTTTATATTTCTTTGTAAGTGAGGAAGTGTCGATTCTTACGGATGGCGGGAAGGTGTACAGTACTGGTTCTATCCAAGAAAAGTGGGTGGCCTGCTTCCACCACAAAAACAATCGATGTGTTGAAAATAACGTAAAACATCATACAAACAAACAATGTCTTAACAGTATCGTTTTGGTACAAACATCGTTTTATATACATTATTAACTTCTACTAGATGCAAATTCTTTTTAATGATTTGCCAAACATGTAATTAGGCAAAATCCGCCTTTTCTATGAACTGTAAAATATCGTATTTATCTAAAATAGCACGAAACTCGAGGGCCCATATTGTATTTTGTTCTTTATTAGTACAATGATATAATAGTTACGCGTTCTCCCTTTAGCTGTGCTTTGAAAACCTATTTACAGAAACAAAATCTTAAATACGAAATCGTTTATTTAACATAGTGTAACTATTGTTTATGATATGTTTTGTCAAATTTCTTTGGAAACATTGTTTTGAAATTGACAGTGGAATGTATAGGAAAATAAATTTAATACCGGTTTTGTCGTTTTGATTAAAGGTTTCTTTTCAATGTCACTAAGTTTCCCGAATGTAAATTATGTTCAAAGTTCTTCCTGTATAAACCATTTTAAGGGCACTGGAGGCGATCTGGAAGAGTGATTGGTGTCAATCCACATATAAACGAATCACAACGTGCTTCAGTTTCATATGAAGTGTACATATGCATTAAAATAAGCCGCATGTTACCTTAGGTTAAATGGTTGTTTATGAATATGTTTGGCCTGGAAAACACAACGACTTTTCTGGTTTGTGTTGCTAGTTGCTCCTCAGTGGGTTGGTTTTGTTTACAGTAGTGTACTTATATTATATAATTAGGCTACCCTTATGTTTTGACGACAAAATATATGTTGACATTTAGTCCTTATTATTGACATTTTTATTTAAAATAGAGACATGGAAGGTGAGGGACGGGGAGGTTAGGTATCGGTGTGAGTTCGATAAGGTTAGTATTCACACTAATGTGCCAATACGGGGAGGTGTACTAGGGTAGCTTGAATGTTGTGCAGGTGTGGTACCGCTTCACAAATGCGAATAACCAATATCACAATATACCAATATGTTGTTGTAATTTTACAATGTTACAAAAATAACTGTATTATAACAATAATGATAAACAATATCAAAATATGTTGTGTTTGTATTTTACAAGATTATCACTCCGTCGATGTGTTTAACTATTGGCTATCTAGCTTTATTTAAACTCAATCCCACTTCTACTCTTGTATCAGTTCTAAGCGTTTGCTTTTGTTAAACTTAATATTATGGCAATGAACTTTGATTGAGTGGGAGTATACCTCAATAGCGTTTTCAACAGCTGCCAAATGTTTCATTGATAACACTTAAAGTGGCGTGGAAATGTATGTCAATAGCTTTCTCAATATCTGACGACTGCAATTATCCTCTCTATAACACTTAAATGATGACATTGTCCATGGCAGGTCAGGCTACGGAAGAACACCCGAAACCTTTGACAACTTCCCGACTACGATTCATTAGTGTTATTAGTTACTGATTCTTTGGCGTCTTCGAGTCCAGTCTTTGAAGAAGAATACTGCTTAAGACGATGCTATGAAGCTCGAGAAGTGTTGCACCTTATATTACCTCTCATCAACAGACTTATTAAAACGAGTGTGCTACTTCCTCCTTTGTGTGTATTAGTTGTGTCGTTGTTGCCAAGGGATTCCCGTTTCAGTATTTATTTATATGTATTGTTCAATATGTTGGACGTTTCAGTATTTATATATAGTTCAATATATTGGATGTTTCGGTATTTATTTATATGTATTGTTCAATTTATTGGCCGTTTCAGTATTTATATATTGATATGTATTGTTCAATATATTGGACAAAATGCCAACACTCATGATTTCACCTGTAATTTGTAATTCGAAAAGAAAATATTCAACAATTTAGTTCGAATACTCCCATATTGCATCTGTATAAATACCAATAAGAGAAAAGGGAACAAGGCGCACAAGTTGTGGTACACGAGCATATAATTGGAAGGGGCCTCAATTTTAAATAATTTCTGAAATATACAACACCCGTGTCTTACGGATGTCGGTTTCTCAGGCCCTTCACATAAAGTACAGGTCTGTAAAACCTGGAGATTAGACATCACGCGTTCATGCCTTATACAAGTTAAGTATTCGAAAAATAAATGTGTTTCTGTTATTAAATGTAAAAATGTTTTAATACAATGTACATCACACGCGCCATTTCTGAAAACGAAAACACATTCTCTAAACAATGTGTTTAAACAAAACCAAATTATTGGAAAGTGTATTAGAATACTTTAGATCAATATATTTTTAATTGTTATTTTTTATATATTGTTTTCTATCTGTTCGTGTTATATTCTGCTCATCAAATAACGTGCGGTTTGGAAATGTAATAAACCCATGACATAAATATCACCGTACATAACGAATATGCAGATGAATGCCGAATAATCGCTCGGTCCTTTCCGTTCAGTCGGTGTGCAACGGGATTGCCTAGACGCGTGTCGTAACCGTAAAAACTACCGCATTACGGAACTTGACGGTGTGAAATGGAGAATACCTAAGAAATGTTCGTTCATGTTGTAGCCAGCTACATTAAAACATGTACGCTAAGTGACAATTAGGGAGCTTAGTGTTAAATAGAATATTACATGCATGCCTTTTTAAATTTATTAAACTCGTTGTATAAAATTAACATAACTCGACACCGCGTCGCTGCATATTTTATTCAACTCGTTTGATAAATTAAATTTCAAACAAGCACTCAGTACGATATTCTGTGTATTATATATGTTCAATACCTATTCCATTTCACAATACATATTGAATAGGAGAGAAAAGTTCATGTTAAGATAAGACATGTGTCAAAGTTATACAACCGTATCTAAATATTGAATCTTAATACTGTATCTAAATATAGAATCTTAAACACATCATTATGTGATGCACTAATTAAATCAAACTCTGACACATTCTGATATAAAATAATGTTCACTTTTAAAAGGCGCTGCATATATCACAACATTAAACGGAAGGATATGTTTGGATAAGAGAATGTATTGTCACAAGTGATGAGTGTAGTTATCATGCGCCGCGCTCGCCCCCGCTGATAACATAAAGGTATTCACAAGGCGACCAGTCAGTCGCAGTGAAGAACTTCGGCAGGCAAGATGTATATTCTGACGTGGGTTGTCACATTTACACTTCTGACTGGATGTGTAACTGGTGAGTGAGATTATGATACTTTAATCATAAAACATCATATTTATATAATAAACAAAACCATAAGAGCTTATAAGATACGTGTTTATACAAATCATATTAATTTTCCCTTTATTCCTTTACGTATTTCGTTTATTAGTGTGCATCTTTCGTTTTAAATGAATTTCGTGTCCATTTGGGTGAACGTATATTTATTTTGTTTTTCATGTCACATGTTCTTACCAGCATTATTTATTTGAATTATTACCTATTATCATGAGGGTGAACCATCTATACAATAGACTACTCTTGCCTTGTATTCTTGTTACACTGTATTCAGTAGCTTGTATTATAATATTGGTATGTTTATAGAATATGTGTAAGATGTAAAACCTGCAGCACAAGTATGTTCATATACTTCTGTTTCTTCTATAACGCAAATGTATATGGCTTTTTTGTGTGTGTTTTTTTTGTTTAAATTTATTTTCCTTTCTCTTTAAAATCCCATAACAAATACCAACAGCTTGTCTGTTTGTGTTAAAAAGAAATGTATATGCATATATGAAATGCTGAATACATTTGAAATAATCATAATGGCGGCATGACTCATAGCAATAGTGTAATTGTCAAGCATTTAGTTACGTGATTAATAAGAGCTTAGTGTATGAATATGAAGCATAGTATTGTATAATTAAGTTCATTGCTGCACGTAATTAATTATCGTACCAAGATGTCAACTCACAATTCACCTGACAATGATCAATTGTCTCATTCCTTGTTAACGATTTACACTAATTACATGCAGTATCAAAACCAACTACACGTCCCACACAACTACACGTCCCACACAACTACACAACTACACGTCCCACACAACTACACGTCCCACACAACTACCCGTCCGGACAACTACACGTCCCACACAACTACACGTCCACAACTACACGCCCCACACAACTACACGTCCCACACAACTACACGTCCCACACAACTACACGTCCACAACTACGCGTCCCACACAACTACACGTCCACAACTAAACCTCCCACACAACTACACGTCCACAACTACACCTCCCACACCTACACGTCCCACACAACTACACGTCCACAACTACATGTCCCACACAACTACACGTCCCACACAACTACACGTCCACAACTACACCTCCCACAACTACACGTCCCACACAACTACACGTTACGCGTCCCAAACAACTACACGTCCACAACTACACCTCCCACACAACTACACGTCCACAACTACACGTCCACAACTACACGTCCCACACAACTACACGTCCACAACTACACGTCCCACACAACTACACGTCCCACACAACTACACGTCCACAACTACACGTCCCACACAACTACACGTCCCACACAACTACACGTCCACAACTACACGTCCCACACAACTCCGCGTCCACAACTACGCGTCCACAACTACACGTCCACAACTACACGTCCCACATAACTACACGTCCCACACAACTACACGTCCCACGTCCCACACAACTACACGTCCACAACTACACGTCCCACACAACTACACGTCCCACACAACTACACGTTACGCGTCCCAAACAACAAAACGTCCACAACTACACGTCCCACACAACTACACGTCCCACACAACTACACGTCCACAACTACACGTCCCACACAACTACACGTCCCACGTCCCACACAACTACACGTCCCACACAACTACACGTCCCACGTCCCACACAACTACACGTCCCACACAACTACACGTCCCAAACAACAACTAACTTTCCATAGGGTCCCACTGTAATGTTTTTGTCCGTGGCATACATATAAACAAACTTTACAGCATGTCTTTATGCTTAAATTCTTCATTGGTCCAATATCTGCAATTTAAAACACAAATAATAAATATTTACCAGGATGAACTTTTTTAGATTCCATGTTATCAAAACTTAGCTTAAGAATGTGACAAAAATACAACCCCGTGGTGATGAAACCACTAATTATTTTCCGCATAGACACCAATGTTAAAGTGTCGCATATTAATGATTTGCTGCAAATTCAACTCAAGTATAGATAATGCAGCAGTGTAATGTTCATATAGAAAACTAATTTTCCACTTAAAAACTCACCAGAAAAGGTGGGCTCACAAGAAATGTAAGAAAGTTCTTGTTTTTTGCTAAACAGGTCAAGGGTACAGCTGTTTTCATTGATTGACTATTTTCATTGCTCACAAAGTGTGAGCATAGAGTCGAAATTTCGAAAATGTTCAAGTGTGAGCATAGAGTCGAAATTTCGAAAATGTTCATCAGTGATCCAGTAAAACCTATTAATACGCTTCTTATACATACAACCACAAAATCGAATAGAAATGGCCAGTTTCCCTCTACTTATAGCGCCCATTTCCATCAAAAAAGGAGGGATTACTTTTTATTATAGAAACTAAATCGACTACACCTCGGAGGTTTGCACTACACCTCGGAGGTTTACATGTAATTAGTGGTGCTAAACCTCTATAGGTCGACATAGGTATGTACTAGAGGTGTGAGCAACGATCTTACAACCTGGCGGTGATATCCTTATCTATACTGTCCCGATTAATTGGGATGACAATGAGGTAATAGCATTGTTTGGGGCACCTTAGAACATGGTTTAAACCCCGAGTGACCTTTTTGCCATTGACCGTTTCAAGGCGATACACCTGATGTCAACCATTTTAGTGTTTTCAGTGTCGCGCACTTTGCTTCAAGACAATTACTTATCAATGTAATTGCTGTTTGATTTTGATTGCGGTTTACGGTTGACCGTGTTCTGTGAATTCAACATTTAAGAAATAAAATATTTAGTTATATTGTCCCAGATCAATACCTAGTCGGCGGAACTTGAAGACCATCGATACCAAGGCCCATAGGCCCGCGGTTTCGATGTGTTTCAAGTCCCAACCACCACGTTTTGATCTCGCACAATTCCTCGCATTGATTCCCGCTGAAAATATCATATATTTGATCGGACAAGGATTTTCATGAATGTTAAACACATATTTTCGAGAGAGATTGAACATAGCAGAAATAAATTCTCGCAACTTACGTTGTATGTCCACCTCTCAGCACCAAACAAAGAAAATATACAGCGTTATCGTGTTTTTAACAATTTCAATATTGTTGTTTGAACGTAGCAATGCGTTGACCAAAAGTAAACGTATGTTGCTACCCTAAAGGTAACAACTGCACTAAATTGCATTAAAGATAACACTTTTGAGACTAAAGGTAACAACCGACACTAAAGGAAACAAGAAAGTTTGCACTAAAGGTAACAATTGCTGCACTAAAGGTAACACGATGTTTGACCTACACTTAAGGTAACACCCCTGTGCCATAAAGGTAACAACACATTTTTGGTTTAGTTTATATTAGAAATTTAGGTTGCTCAAACAAACATGTTATTTATTTTAGCAGAATGCTGCCAGTTTTGTAGTACACATACAATCTAATTCTTAGTTTTATTATCAATTGTGTAAAGTTGTGACCTCGTTTTTTGATTTAGCTCATGTGATCTCCATTGATCAGGGCAACGCCTTTTACTGCTATTACGTATTATTATCGATCTCCCTTTCTGATTCCTGAATTCGGGACTGAGTGCACGTGTTATATATAGCTCAATTTTTAAATAGATTTGAGTCTTGATGCCGTCATTCAAGAATATGGCAAGTATGTCTTTATCACCAAAATACAATGTAAGCTCACTTTTAATTATTATATTATTGTTTTCTTTGGCAGATATAGTTATCTTCTACAGGCCCTCTTGCATGCCTTGTGCCTCTTGTTATTATATATTTAGGTAAAGTCCTCTGAACTATTTGTAGTAAATTCATGTACGTCATGTTGGTGTGCATTACATCAGGAGTTTAGTGTGCACGGTAACGGAGCTATTTCAATTCGGTGTTATCAAATTTAAAAACAAACGAACGAATATTTGTACGGGTATTTTCAATCAACTAAAAAATGTAAACACCTGCAATATTAACATAAGAACATTAAAACAAAACTACACGCTGATTACATCAGTATCAGTATAGGCATGTCGTGTGAAGTGCACCCCACGTACACGTAATACTCGGGTAATTTATTTAAAAAATAACCTTGTGATGTCTGATTAAAGCCATTTGGTAAACATCTTGTGGGTTACCCGGGAATACTTATTATTAATTACTGGCACATTTATCTTACTTCACCCGATACAATCGTGAACGATGCACCCGATATACAAAATGCGCCATTGAATGGTTTCGTTACAGCATTCGACGAAATACTGCATTCTGGAAAATATTTGTAATTTGATGTTTTTGGCCGCGCATACATCCGTACTATATATAGACCAATGCTTCCCATGATGGGCGGCTCATACATCCGTACTATACTCAGACCAATGTGTTCCAGTACCTAACAGTGTGTTGGGCGGCCCATACATCTGTATTGTACTCAGACCAATATTTTCCAATACCTAACAGTGTGATGGGCGGCCCATACGTACGTACTGTACTCAGACCAATATGTTCCTCTACCTAGAGGTGTGATGGGCGGCCCATGCATCCATACCTTACTCAGACCAATATGTTCCTCTACCTTGAGGTGTTCCCCTGCATCCATATTGTACTCAGATCAATATGTTCTAATACTTAACAGTACAGGTGTTCATTAATTCAACGCTCCAGGTTTTGGGTTTGGCCTGGCCGATTAAAGCCGTTTATACTGAGTCTATAGAGTTTGCATTTTCAAAATATGTAAGTTGTATATCACTCTGTCTAACCTAGAACGCGCCATATACGGTTTAACGTTGAATTTACGGTTTTGGTAACGTTGCATAGCCGGTACTTTCTGTTGACATCGATCGGGGACAGATGAGTGAGGTATGAAAACCACTTTATTTGTATAGATATTTCCCAGTTTTTATGATAAGATATAGTGAGTACGAGCCGGAAAGGATTGTAGTTTTACTTTTTCGAATAACTTTAGATGGGAATTTATTTTTCGTCTTTCATCGTTTTCGGATGGTCAGGTCACGTATAAACCCCGAAATCTTCATAAAGATATAATCCCTGCATATCGAATATTACTGATCATACAATAAACATCTTCATAGAGCAAATATGTCAAAGAAAGGCATTTTTAGGGTATTTTATGGCAAAATTGTCGGGTAACGCGCCATAAAACGGTACACAGGTTTCACAACGTGTTATAAAACGGTATAATGTTTTTGAAACCGATAACAATATGCATGCACTAAACCTTTACTTTCATGTACAACTCGGGTATCCTAATATGTATTAACGAAGTATTGCATCCGCAGAAGATAATCTTAACTTTTGAACATACTTTCTGTGTCGCCTGCGCAGCAGGGCAGACACTTAGGGATCAATTTGTTTTGCCGTGACGTCGGCCGTCGTCGTCCGTCCACACACGTTAACATGCAACTTTAGGTCTCACACCTCAATTAATTTTCCCGTATGGTTACTGTACAGCCTTTTCCAACTTCTGAACTTCAAAGCTGGGCAGCAGACATTGTTGTTGGTTTAATATCTTCCGTTTAGCCATCTGTCTTTTACAATGCAGATGTGTGCTAAAGCAAAAAAATATATATTTTTCAAATTAAAATTGCCTCAAATGGAGAAAAAAAAAAAAATATTTTCTGTTTTCCCTTGTCTCTACGTCCGTGAGTTTTCGTGGAAGATAATAGAGGTGTAAGACCCTCAGCGTCAATTTGTTTCTTTGTGTCATTGGTCGGTCGTCGTCGTCCGTCTACACACTTTAACATGCAACCTCAGCGTCTCCGTGGCCGAATGGTTAAGACGTTGCGTTGTAAACATTCGCCTCTCACCGCTGCTGGTTCGAATCCCACTAGGAGTTCGACTTATAAGTGAGGAAGTGTCGCTTCTTACGGATGACGGGAGGTGTACAGTACTGGTTCAATCCAGGACAAGTGGGTGGTCTGCATCTACCACAAAAAAATCCACCGTCATATATAACCTTACATGTGTTGAAACTGACGTAAAACACTATATATACAAACAAAAGAACATAACATGCAACCTCATACTGGCCACAACTCAGACTACAAATCAGTAGTTATTATTTACTGGTCCGTTTGGATCATCAAGCCCATTATGTGTTGCTTTAAAGTAGAATATCGCTTAAGCCGGTGCTCGGAGGCGTGAGAGGTGTTGTATCTTATAATAACCTCTCATGAACAGATTCGATAATACCAAGTCTGCTACTTTTCTCTCTTGTTTGTTTTTGTTGCTTCCAAGGGATCAGCTTTACAGTATTTATTGAACAGCGTTTGACCTATGTTCATAAAACTTCACACACATCTTCATCTTACCTCATGCCAATAATTCTTGACTTTCATAAAAGGCGATGACAATTACCCTCGATAATTTCCCCAGAAAAGATTCTCACATCTAATAAAAGAAGCTTAACATCAAGAAAACTACAAAGTACAAAAAAAGAAATAGGCTCCAATCCCTTAAAGAAAAAACAAAAGGAAGAAATTTTGAAGACATATGGTAAAAGATAGTAATTAAGATACAGATTAAACGGTTTGTAAATGCCGCAACGCAAACCGTAAATGATCAGGAAGACAAATATCACATGAAGAGGCGCTGTTTGAGAACTGGAAGACTGTTCCTGAAACGTATGATATAGAGAAAGAAGTGTGTCTAATTTGTCAACTAATCGCAGATGGAAGGAAAGCTGACAATATATCACTACCGCCTTTTTATATACTGTCCGGTTATTATTTTTTGGTATATTTTGAACTTTTTGCAAACATTTCTGTACGAATTATAAGAGTGGATGAGGACAAAATATGCTCTACTCTTCCGCCCCGGTCATAATATTGAAGAGACTTGGCTGCACCCCTCCACCACCAACCTTGACCCTTATGGTTTAACATTGAACTTGTGATATATGTGTGTCTAGTACATGTATGGGTATTCCACTAGCCAACCAAAACATAGCTGGATCGATCGTTGTTGTTACGTAGTGGTTGTCGATATGCATTGTTTCGGAAATACGATCTCGTTATTCTTTCTACAATACTTGCATATCTGCATTTGATCAGTTATAGTAATAATTTGAAAAATGAAAGGAAATTGTTTTTGCTTGTTTATAATTGTTTATAATTGTTGATGAGGAAATATACATATGCATCCGGATTCCGGAGACATTCCCTACTTTATTAATACTTTGGTCGTTAACTAGCTCGGGTACTGACTGATACACGGGACTTCCCGTTTTACGCCCCCTACCCCCATCCCCCACCCCACCATCTACCACCTCTACCCCGTACCATCAGATGGTGGAGGCTGGGTGAACTTTTGTCCAAGAACATACAAACGAAACTCAACGGCGTCGATGAGACTAACTCTAGAGTGTAATCATAATTTCACCATACCAGCTTCTGTATTGGTTGGTTGGTTTGGGGCTACAAATGCAATAGCAATGGGCTACAAATTCAATAGCAATATCTTTGGATTCTTAGCGACTAATAATGTGTTTTATTAAATTTATGCAAGAATAATGTATTTACACATGTATATGTAATTACCACACCATTTAAAATCGCAAAACCTGAACACCTACGTGAACAAAATTATCAATTTACTACAAATAGTTCACTGGACTTTAGCTAAATATATAATAACAAGAGGCACAAGAGGGCCATTATATTTGTCAGTTTGAAAATAACAATGGCTGCCAAAGAAAACAACAATATAATAATTAAAAAGGAGCTACGTGTTTGTTTTTGTGTTTTGTGGTTGACTGTCGTCCTTGAATGCTGCGAGTGGGGGATAATCTCCCAATTTCATGTCTACAAAATACATTTGGTAAAAATAAATGCTCTCGTTTTAATAAATGTTACTTATTAATTAATTAACAACTCTGAAAATGTATTTTGAAACATTTATCTGGCATGTTTTAATTTGTGTGACCTTTCACTTCTGGCTGAGGTCATCCTGGTAAGCCTATGCTATATTTAAGATACCGCAACCTAAAGTGACTTCAGAAGTCTTGATGGCATTTTTATAAACTCTTCAATAACCAATCAGCATTGAGTATTTTAATGAACCATGTAAGATTACGTTTACATACTTTTACACTGAAATGCAAAAGAAACGCGACACGGGAATTTCCGATATATATTGTATGTACAATTTGCTGCTGTTAATCGAATGGTACATGGCTACGTAAGACCTTTCCTTTCGGAAAAAAGACTAAAACAACACATAATACAGCAAATAGTATTCCTTCAAAGTTTCATTATTGACAGAGTACGCGTTTGGCTCAAGCATGTGAGCAAACCTAGGATGCAACATTTTGCAAACTCTTAACGTTAAATACAGTACTGAACTGGCTCGGTTTTTCAAAGGGCAACTTCAACATTTATGAAGTTCTTGTTACAAGGTGTAGTGTGATTAAAACGTCTACAATATCACAGTTGTGTCCTTTCTCTAATTAACTGCAACTTTTTTTTTTTTACGAAACATCTTGGAATTTCTTTGGAATATTATATGTAATTAAGCGTGCAGTATATACAATATATAGCGGAAATTCCCGTGTTGCGTTTCTTTGGCGTTTCAGTGTACATACTGATAATGAACTAAACCAGAGAAGTTATACATGTATACTTCTTAGATCTCTGATTAAACCGAGTAGGCCACTTTGACATTATTTTGTTTTAGTCCTTGTTTAAGTTTTAACTTTCATTGTGTTGCTGGAAATGAATCCATTTAAGTAACATTGAATGATCAGTTATAATTATCAATCGTATTTCTGGAAGTGGTAGTAAACATATTTCTGGAATTATGAGTGAAACTAAACAGAAAAAGTTTCATAAAATACAAATGCAATATAAATTAGTAACCCGCGTAGTAAATTACACACTGAAACCTTGTGTTCGTCTGCTGCAGGTATTTTGGAAACAGATCATTCCAAGATTCTGTTTGGTTTGTTTTCTGCCCCGCGTGATTCCCGGGCAAAGAATAGGGCCACTACAGATCCCGTTAGAGGTGTAGGCAGAGGGGTAGAACCCCCCGCCGCCCCATCACCCCCCCCCCCACTACCAAAATCATCTTCATCTATTTGATCATTTCTTGTTCATGCTCTTTAAAGGTCTCCAGCGTAAATGAAGTGTCTACAATAGAATGTGCAGCAACTCTGCAGTTCTGCAGGTGAGAAGGCTCCAGGCCCATTCTCCATGTTTAATCTCGATGTAAACCGAGGATGAGTGTAGCATGTTCATTCCTGTTGGGCGCCATATAAACTTTCATGTGTTGGTGCGCCTTAACACCAAATTCAATTGTTTGTTTTCTTATATGTATTATCATAGTTGTGGTGGCATTTCATAAGACGTGAGCTGCTATCGAATCCTTATACATTTCTTTTAAATACATGTACTCGGCCATTTTTCTTTTTCACAAGGTTCCTGCTCTGGTCGGTGCGGTCAAACGTTAAACACCAACTATAACTGTCAGTGTAACACAGCGTGTGAGAGGTTTGGGGATTGCTGTTCCGACTATGCTGCATTATGTCTTGGAGGTGAGTAGTTGTGAGATTAATTGGCTGTGGTATATCTATGACGCAAGTAGTAGGACGAGTGTTGTATGAGTGGTCAGACTGTCATGTTATGTCCAGGGTGTAAGTATTAGGACGGACGTGCGAGAGATACGGGAGGGTTGGTCAGACTATGCCGTGTTATGTCCAGGAAGTTAAGTGAGTGACACAGGCAACGCAACTGAAACACGCTAACATGCTGTGATAATGTTTTGGTTACGTGATTATTAGTAACGTGGTTTGGATATAAATTACGTGGTTACACATAATTTGCATTCATACGGTGGTACGTTTAGGACACATACTTATATTTTCATAACTTTTAAGATGTCGAGAGCCCGACTTATTATCTCCAGCGCTCGACTTATTATGTCAGAAATTCTGTTACAAATTGGGGCTCGTCCGGGATCCAGGACCATGTCTGTTAGCATGAAACTGTATGAAAATAAGTCTGACAGCCAGCCTGGAGTTAATTCAACTGGAAATTCAGGGACGATGAATCTGGTGGAGGTGTATGTAACCGGGTAAAGGTATTTGGTGAAATATCGATAGCCAGCCGTGTGTCCTCAAAAGTTGAGCGTGACAGTTGGTAGAGCGCTAGCCCTGTAAGCTAAAGATCCTGTTACAATGTAATCGGACCGGAAAAATTACACATAGATAATTAGGCACTCAGCGGGTTTTGAACTCGGAACCCTTTGCATGTGAAGCGGACGCTCTACCGATATCGCCATTAAAGCTAGCTCTGAGGCAAGACAGTAGTAACGCGCTTATAAACCTATCTATTTACATACACCCCAACTGAGTCCTACTGCATATCATATGAGCTAAGCATCTGGGCATAACCTCATACAATGCATACCCGGATTCTCCATCAATGTAACCGAATTTGCCGTGCTCGGCCGGTGGCCAGGCGGGAGTGGTTACGACTCCCGAAGTTCGCACACAGGGCGTATTGGCTGATTTATATAGGAATCAAGACAACAATGCCAATATGCAATTAAACGGTGGTTTATTAATGGATCTACTATGTATTAGTACAGTACACTATGGTGTGTATAAACACCCAACGGCCGTGGTACACGTGGCAGCAGTCCAGCCGACGGCCGAGGTTGCCAATAGTCTTAAATTGTTAGTACTATCTGTATCTGTCTGTATCTGTATGGTTACAAAGTAGGACCAATACTGGTATATAACTTCGGGGAGAGTGCGCGAGCTTAGTAACCGTTGGAAAGGGACGACTTGAGTCCCTCAACTGTTTGGGCACCGATAGTGCTCTCGTCCAGGTTGTTATCAGTGTTTTCACGAAGAATGAGTTCCTGTATTGGTCAGTTTTGGTGTTATCGACCACAAAGCACTTTGAATTGTTTGTTACTCGTCGTTCAGTAATGCTTTTAGATTGAACATCTGAAAATTGTTTGGCTTTTATAAGTCTTTTGGGTCTTTGATAGATTAAACAATCGTATGTGTCTATTGCCGGTACCATATCCCCACTATCTTGTATAGGTAGACAACCCGGTTGAATTCACGCCTATGATGAAGTGTCGGTAGGTCGAGATCGTGCAGCATTCTTGCCACGCAGCCATCATTTCGCGACTTATAATCCTTTTGGATGAATCTAGCAGCTTGGCGTTGCATTTTTTCCAAGGAGTTTACATCCTTTTGGAGATACGGGTCCCAGATAGAGGAGCCATATTCGAAAGTTGAGCGGACTAGGGTGATGTATGCTAGCTTCCGTCATTCATGTGGGCAGTTCTGTAAGTTGCTTCTTAGGAAGCCTGGCGTTGAGTTGGCTTTTTTGCATATATTATTTATGTGGGTACTCCACTGTAGGTCTTCCGAGATGGTGATGCCTAAATATGGATTTGCCGAAACTTGTTGGAGTATTGTGTCGTCAAGTTGGTAGAAATCTGATGATTGGTTTCTGACACTTAAAATATAGCACTTTTTGGCATTGAATCGCATACCCGAAGTTGATGCCCATTTTTGCAGTTCTATCAGGTGGTTTTGGAGAGCCATGTGGTCTAGTTTGCTGTTTATTGTCCTGTATAGTAGATAGTCATCTGCGAAGAGTCGGACTTTAGATGTAACGCAATCTGGTAAGTCATTTATGTGGCAGAGAAATATTAGCGGCCCTAGGACAGTGCCTTGAGGTACACCAGGTTCAACGTGGACTCTTTTAGAGTGTTCCCCTTCGCAGACAGCATTCACTGATCTCTCCTTTAAAAGTTAGGATAGCCAGTTATTTAGTTGACCTTTGACGCCATAGCAGTCTATTTTATGGCGGAGTTTGTCATGTGGGACTGTGTCAAATGCCTTTGAGAAGTCGAGGATGGCAATATCGATTTGTTGTTTCTTGTCGAAAGCTTTAAAGAAGTCATGGAGAATAACTAACAGCTGACTTTCAGTGGAGAATCCAGAACGAAACCCGTGATTGAGTATTGGACAATATGTTTTGTTTGTCAAAATGTTTCCAAATGTGACTGCAAATGATATGCTCCAGGATCTTACAAGGCAATGATGTTAGTGAAACCGTTCAAACGGGTCTATAATTTTCAGGTAAATGTCTATCGGCTTTTTTGAAGACAGGGGATATGTTTGCATTCCTCCAACATTGTGGCAGTGCGCCAGTGTCAAGCGAGAACTGTAAAACGTCACGGAGTTCTTGGGATAGCGCTTCATTCAGCACAGGTCTTTAGTACAATGTTTGGGATGATGTCTTGGCCCATTGCCTTCGATGTTTTAAGGTTTGTAAGGACTTTAAATACATCTTTCCTTTCGATGTTTATGTGTGGAATGGTAGGTATAGTTTTCCTTAGGTTGACTGATGTAAGAGAGGTGTTGCGGTCTCTGGTGAAAACTGATTGAAATTGTTCCACGAGTATTTCTGCTTTTGCTTTTGATTCAGCGATGAGGTTGCCGTGCTGTTTAAGAGGGGCTGTTAAGATATTTTTTTATTTTTTTTGATTTAACGTTTTTCCAAAATGGTTTTGAGTTGTTTTCCTGTAGTCCTTCTCGGATGATGTTGTTTACGTGTTCCCATTCGTATTGGAATTTGTATTCTTTTTGGAACTGTCTGTATTTTACCTAGTTGTTCTTAGCCTTGGCTTGTTTATAGTCTTGCTTTATTCTTTAGTGACTTGCGAAGTTTCCTGTCCACACAGGTTAGCGAGTTGTTGCTTCTGCATGTTTTTGGTGGCACGTTTTTTTCCAACGGATCTATGTATTTCATCTTTGAAGATTGACAAAAGTTCTTCAATGTCAGTTCCTTGGCTTAATTGTATATTAACTTCAGATGATATAGAGTCATAGTCTGCCTTGATAGCTTCCCGGTTGGCCTTTGCAAATTTGAAGATATTCCTTGGTTTCTGGTTATGGTACACAGGCTCGATGTCCGCGTCGGTGACAACCATGTCGTGGATTTGCGTCAAGTTGAATTCTGTCATGGTGTCTACAAGGTGTTGTTGTACTGATCTGTCTTGGACTTTAGGGTCGCTAGAGACAGTCAAAGTGTTCCAGTCAATATCAGGGCAGTTAAAGTATCCGCACAGGATGAAGTGCTTTGGTTTGGATGAGTTCAGAAGTTTCAGTGAATCTGCAAGTTTGTTAATGTCAGTTGATGTTGAGGATTCTGAGGTTCTGCTTATCTGGAAGCTCTGAGTACAGGTTAGAATCACTGAGGTCTTTCCCCGACGACATCCTACGACTGCTGTGTTTGCTCGAAGAAGAATGTCGGTTTGAGCTGTTGGCGTTGTTACCTCTAGGGCGGCTTGTGTGTAGTGGGCTAAATACATTTGAGTGGACAGAGTCTATGGTCGAGTCGATGAACTTTAAGTGTGTAAATGAATTTGATATTTGGAGTTCGTAATTGCGAAAGGTGGAACTATCACAATTTAGGCAGCACTTCTATACAACACTGTGCCTTTCTAAGGCTCTATAGTCGTGTGAGCACAGACAAACACGTTCTGTGATGCCAAACAGTACAGTCATCGCAGGCAATCCCTTCCTGTGACCAACATACTGAGTATTCGCAGATAGCACAGTGCCAAACAGGTTGGCTGCTCCTTGGTGGTCCAGGGTTTAGTTCTATATCACCGGACAGTACTAATAGTAGTGTCAGAATGGTTTTACACGTTGATGGGTTGTACGTTTGAGGTGAAAGGTGTTTAAGAAGTTTACACTGATTGCAATTTGTGTAGCATATGCAGTATGTGGTGAATGTTCATTATAGTTCATGAAGTACAGGACTGTGCATAACAATACTAGTAGGCTCATGGTCAACTGTGGTCTAAGCTTGACGAAGTTGATTTTTTCTTGGCGTTCGGGTTGGCGGCCATGGTAGACTTATGGGTGGGGTATGGCACATGACAATAGAAGTTGAAGTTTTAGCCAGACATGGTTAATTTATACACACTGGTGATAAGTGGGGTTATACATGTTACTCTCTACACAAGTTGAATAGTTTGTAATAAGTACTAGTTCATATATAAACTATTATTTTTAAAAAAAATCGTTAATTCTCGAGAGGATGAAAATCACGCCTTATATTTTCGCGCATGCGCACTCCTTCTATTTTCTACCTGAAAATAGAATGTGGAATTAATTACATTAATAATTCCTACAGCAAAAGAGATTGAATTCAGTGACTGCTACACTACTTAACCCCCCAAATACACCATACAGAAAAAGGGCATCCGTCGACATTTACCGAACACTTCACTGTGTTGACGGTTTAAATGTCACAGAGCTAGAAAAATGTGCAGCCAGACCGGGGCTCGAACCCGGGATCTTCGGACTACTGTTTCGATGCTCTACCTACTTAGCTAACCGGTCGGCCAATGCAACATCAATATACCTGTTATATCTCTGAACTGTGACATACTCCCCCTACAGATTGAAATTTGTCTTCGAATTTCCATGGGTACAGAGAATCCTTTGCATGGTTCTCGGAGTTTTCTATGTCACAGTCCTGCCAGGATCACCACATGTCACAGGGCTAGAAAAATGTGCAGCCAGATCAGATCGGGGCTCGAACCAGGGACATACTTATTTTTTCATAACTTTTAAGATTTCGAGATTGATATGTCGAGCGCTCGAGATAATAAGTCGAGCGCTCGAGAGAGTATGTCGATCGCTTGAGGTAATATGTAGAGCGCTCGACATCTTAAAAGGTATGAAAAAATAAGTATGTGTCCGAAACGTACCACCGTATATTCACGATCAATCAAGCAAATTCTGAAATATAATTAATAGTGTGTTTGCATTACCATATCCTAATTAGGCCAAATGGGTGATTTGTTGTCATAACTTGATTTCATATGTTTAATTGCCAAACTATTATTTTAGCCACATGTTTGGGTAGATGTAACGATATGGCTGACCAAACCAAGATATGCCAATGTGAACCTACTTGTGTATCATACGGAAATTGCTGTCAGGACTATCAGTCCATTTGTTTGGACGGTAAGTATCAGCGGGGTACCAGTCCCTCTGTGTGGACGCGAAGTATCAGTTGGTACCAGTCCCTCTGTGTAGACGCGAAGTATCATTGGGGTACAAGTCCCTCTGTGTGAATGGTAAGTATGAGTGGTGGTACCAGTCCCTTTGTGTGGACGCAAAGTATCAGCGAGGTACCAGTCCTTCTGTGTGGACGGTAAGTATCAGTGAGTGTACCAGTCCCTCCGCGCGGACGGTAAGTAGCAGTGGGGGTACCAGTCCCTCTATGTGGACGGTAAGTATCAGTGGGGTACCAAACCCTCTGTGTGGACGGTAAATATCAGTGGGGGCCAGTCCCTCTGTGTGGACGGTAAATAGCAGTGGGGGCAGTCCCTCTGTGTGGCGGTAAATATCAGTGGGGGCCAATCCCTCTGTGTGGACGGTAAGTATCAGTACCAGTCCCTCTATGTGGACGGTAAGTATCAGTGGGGTACCAAACCCTCTGTGTGGACGGTAAATATCAGTGGGGGCCAGTCCCTCTGTGTGGACGGTAAATATCAGTGGGGGGCAGTCCCTCTGTGTGGCGGTAAATATCAGTGGGGGCCAATCCCTCTGTGTGGACGGTAAGTATCAGTACCAGTCCCTCTATGTGGACGGTAAGTATCAGTGGGGTACCAAACCCTCTGTGTGGACGGTAAATATCAGTGGGGCCAGTCCCTCTGTGTGGACGGTAAATATCAGTGGGGGCCAGTCCCTCTGTGTGGACGGTAAATATCAGTGGGGCCAGTCCCTCCGTGTGGGCGGTAAGTATCAGTGGAGTACCAGTCCCTCTATGTGGACGCGAAGTATCAGGGGTACCAAACCCTCTGTGTGGACGGTAAATATCAGTGGGGGCCAGTCCCTCTGTGTGGCGGTAAATATCAGTGGGGGCCAATCCCTCTGTGTGGACGGTAAGTATCAGTACCAGTCCCTCTATGTGGACGGTAAGTATCAGTGGGGTACCAAACCCTCTGTGTGGACGGTAAATATCAGTGGGGCCAAACCCTCTGTGTGGACGGTAAATATCAGTGGGGGCCAGTCCGTCTGTGTGGACGGTAAATATCAGTGGGGGCCAGTCCCTCTGTGTGGCGGTAAATATCAGTGGGGGCCAATCCCTCTGTGTGGACGGTAAGTATCAGTACCAGTCCCTCTGTATGGGCGGTAAGTATCAGTGGGATACCAACCAGTCACAATTTGTTGACGGTAAGTGTCCATATAAATGTATCAATAGGGAACAGGTACAAGTAAACCTAACTCGTCCATACTTTTTTTGAAAGACAATCATCTTTTTCTCAAAACAATCATAGTCCAAGTACAAAAAGGTTTTCTACATTTGCATTATGGCGATATTGAAATGTATTTTGACCGGTGTTTTACTTACCGAATCAAGTTTTATCCGTTTAAGACAGTAGTTTGTCCTTGCACAAAAAGTTGAATTATTACATTTATATAAATGCTCGAATCTGGATCCCTTGGAAAAAACGATATCAATCAAGAGAGAAAAGTAGCAGTTTCCGTTTATTTAAGTCTGTTCGTGACATATATGATTACGTGCAACACCTCTCCGGTCAACTATCAACGGCTCAAACGATATTCTACTTTAAAACCACAAAGAATCGAAGCTCGATTAGTGATTCTTGATCAGGGCGACACACAATCTTATACAGTATTGTACAAGACTGTAGCACATAAATATATATATACAAATCAAAGTTTTCGTACAATTCCAATTACTAGTGCACGATGAAAAGTAGGTGAAATGTCAAATTGAATGTAAATATTTTCAAAATAGTTGTTGTATGTTCACTGAACCAGACTGGTGGAATTCAGCCCATTGAACACAATGCAACATAAACTATTTTTGGAGATCAGTCACAGGTTTCACAACATTCGTTCGCTTAAATACACTTTAATTCTGCGAATTACACACATTTGGCTCGCGAACGGTCCCATATCTGGAACAAAGTACCGATTCAGTTTTTCAACATTTCGCGTCATTCAGTAAAATACTTACTATTCATGACAACAAATATAATACTTTAGCATCAGGTTATATTTAACAATGAAATAAAACTTGTCTTGGGAAAAAAACATGCAAACTAAAGACTTTGCATATTTTCATGCAACTATTTTAGCATCCTACAACCCGGAAGTACTTCCTGACTGGGTGTTTTCACACGCACTACCTCCGTACCTTATTCGTGCATGGCACAGAGAAAATATTTAAGGGTTCAGTGTCATTTTTTGTGCGTTCATTGGGGTATGAACTGTTAGTTGTCGAAGCACATAGCGCGTAATGCCCAAAGGGCATTATGTACGCTATGTGCTTCGACAACTAACAGTTCATACCAACAATGAACGCACAAAAAAGACACTAAACCCTCATAATTGCAATCCACGGTTGTAAACTCTTTATCCAATTATTTTAATATCCCTCTCGTAAATCCGCCCCTGTAAATCCGAACTATATTGTTACGCAGCAAGCGAATGCAGATAAAAATACATTAAACCCTGATAATTGCACTTACTATCCTCAAATCACTTATTTTCTTTAACAATTTATTAGAATGAATACGAGTTGCTGTCACTCAATGAATGGCGGATGAAAGTAGTTCTTCGTACAGTTCATTGGAAAATGAACGTAGCTTAAATTGATCATGTGATCGCCGTTTAACCAATCACATTGTTTGTATTATCTAAATGTTCTAGTGACTGCAATTATGTCATCTTGTTGATGGTATGTTGAGCCGTTGGTCCCGTGTGCAGCGATAGCCGTGTCATGATCTCGCTGAGGGTTAAATTAGTCTCGGCCAGCTAGACCGTATCATGCATATGTCTTACTTGCAGATATCGGTCTGGGCAGATTAGGCCAATTAAAGCACCCACTTATTTCACGTTACCTGTAAATAAGAAAACAGAAATCTACTATTTTGACTACAATAATCACATGAAAGTAGACAATGTAACACAGATCCATATTTTCAGCTGTTCCTATTCTGTCTTAATAAACTGTTAAAACGTTGATCCGATGGCATGCCAGTCAATTAGAAAACACAGTTTTGGTTTCAAAAATATTGAATGTAGCATCTAACAATAACCAAGCATAATTATTTTGCCTTTTTAAAAGGATCTGGAAGTGGGAACACTGACCCTCTGAGCGCAGTCATGCAGGACATCTGGAACAACGACATAAACCGACTTTCTAGCGCGGATATCGTCATCAACCCGTCTGGTACAAAGTAGGTGACATATAAAAGGGACTCTCGGCAATCTTGGTCTTTTTTTAATTTTGCGGGGTCCCGTTAGTTTCCTACATCAAGGAAAACAATTGTCCTGTAGAAAACACATCACCCACATGCAATGGCACCGTAGTTCCGCACTGTACCACAAGCAAAATCAAATTAAAGTTTGTTTGTTTGTTTGTTTGTTTGTTTGTTTGTTTGTTTGTATGGTGTTTTACGTCATTTTCAACAAATGTAAGGTTATATATGACGGTCGATTTTGTTTGTGGTGGAGGCAGACCACCCATTTTTCCTGGGTAGAACCTCAAGCCAATCGTAAACATCGACAATTTCTCATATACAACTAGTTTCAAGTCGAGCTCCCAGTGGGATTCGAACCCGCAGCGGTGAGAGGCTAATGTTTACAACGCAACATCGTTAACCATTCGGTCACGGAGACGATATAAACTGAAACTTATATTGCATCAATACTATATTTAAGCTTTTGGTAAACGTAGACATTTTTTAAAATTAAACTGTATTACCTTTTTTTTAAATGTATGCAAGCAAGTTTAAAGTAACACTTACAATGGATACTAAATCAAGGTGCTAATTGCAATGTTTCGGTCCAAACTCAAATGTGCTGTGCCATCTACGGAATTGTTCGTTTGGCACAGTAAGGACCTACAACCTTTGAGCTACACACACATGCATACACACCGTAATGCTTGTTTTAAAACAACTTCAAGATTGCCATGTGTTTCTTTAAATAAATGCTTCTATGCATTCTAAGAATGTACCCCTAATGACAAAATGTTTATGTCTGTGATGCTTTATACTTTACTTTCAATGAGCTCTGTTCTATCAAATGTATATTTATATAATTGTATTTCTTTTACTTCGTTAACATGTACGATGTTTCTTTAGAGCCATCGTACCATCGTCATCGTACCATTGTACAATCGTCATCGTGCCATCGTACCATCGTTATCATACCATTGTACAATCGTCATCGTGCCATCGTACCATCGTCATCGTACCATTGTACAATCGTCATCGTGCCATCGAACCATCGTCATCATACCATTGTACAGTCGTCATCGTGTCATCGTACCATCATCACCGGACCTTAACCATCTTACCACCGTCTTACCATCGTACCATCACCATCTTACCACCGTCTTACCATCGTACCATCACCATCTTACCACCGTCTTACCATCGTACCATCAACATCTTACCACCGTCTTACCATCGTACCATCAACATCTTACCACCGTCTTACCATCGTACCATCAACATCTTACCACCGTCTTACCATCGTACCATCACCATCTTACCACCGTCTTACCATCGTACCATCACCATCTTACCACCGTCTTACCACCGTCTTACCATCGTACCATCACCATCTTACCACCGTCTTACCATCGTACCAACACCATCTTACCACCGTCTTACCATCGTACCATCAACATCTTACCACCGTCTTACCATCGTACCATCAACATCTTACCACCGTCTTACCACAGTCTTACCATCGTACCATCACCATCTTACCATCGTCTTACCATCGTACCATCACCATCTTACCACCATCTTACCATTGTACCATAGCATATCGACTTGAAAACGCCGATACGCGATGTTGCGATGGTCCTAACGGAACACCGTAAAATGTGTATGTCTGTATTCTGTAATGGCTATACTTCCTGTTGAACATTTTCGTCTGCTATCTATCGTACTCTGACACAATAAGAAGGCACATTTTTGTAAAACAGATTAATAATTACCTCTATAGTTTAAGCCGTTTTGACAGTCTGATTTTGAAGCCAAGTAATGCGTGTTTATTTTCGTGAACAAATCCAGCGTTTACGGTAGTCAAACAAAACCGTTAGATTATCATATTCTAGTTACCATGCCTTGAGCAGGGGTCTCTTAATCCTTTCTATCCATCAGAGAAACAAAATAAATGACAGATAATTTTAAATCATTTCTAAAGATTATACACATTAAAATGTATTGATCGTGTAGGGTGTTGCAGATTATTATATGTATACACGTAACATAAAATAGTTATCTAATTTCGCATCTTTACAAAAAATACTACTTATAATTATTAAAATAATCAACACAAAAAGTAGATACAAAAAGCGAACAGGCAAAGTAACATACCATAACCAAACATTCTAAACAATCAACAATTACAAAGGGAAAAAAGAAGCAAAATATAAAATATTCGACACCACAGTCATAAAGGACTTGACAAAAGGGTGATCATAATGGAAAGGTCAGTGGCGGAAAGGTCAACATGGCTTATAGCGTATTTTAAAGGCAAACAACGGCAAAATTACACAGCAAAATATGTTATCCAAACCCTATCCGGGGGTCATAAAATAATGTGTGTCAATTTAAAGTATATGTTTATTCACGGGTACTTACAATACCCGATATTGAATATTCGTAAAACGAATTATGAGATGCTAACTCTTAATTCGACGTTCCAGTTTTTGGTTTTGGCTTGGCCGGTTAAAGCCGTTTATATTGTGTCTATAGAGTTTGGGTTTTCAAAATATGTCAGTTATATATATAAATCGTCATCAGTAGGTTAAAAAACGGTACACAGTTTTCGTAAATGTTGCCGGCTGATAACGGTATAGGGAATTTAAAACAAATAACCATGTTCTACTTTGAATCTGACAGGCTGTTCACCAGTGTCAACGAGACACGATTTTCCAGTGCCACCTTCCAAGCGTTCATAAACCTGTTGGATAATTATGAGCGAACGATCGGCCTTGGGGAAATTACGTTGGAAACAAGTTTACAAGAGATTGAATCTTATCTTGATGCTGTGATGTCTACCGAAGCCATGATAATATCGTATGCATTTCTATCGAGTCACGGTATGTTTCATTTTATAATTGATCACATAACTTGGCTTCTGGGAGTGTAATAAAGCCATGACTTACTTTTTGTAATTCACTATTGTATTATAGATCTAGATTAAAATGAGGACCGAATCGCTACAAGATTGTGTACAGTAAAACATGTAGTCCTAATTGTTTGGCCGCGTAACGTAGTTGAAAGATGAATGGCCACCCCTTTTTGTAGCATTATCAATTAACAAATGTGACTCTTAAACATCATATGAACATTTATTTATAGTCTCTGAGAGAAATGTATATTTAAAACCGCTACTAATTTGTATGTAAAGGTAAGTATTATTTGCATGACGTAGATAATACTTTTATCATTGCGTGACTGCACGGGGAAATGAAGTAAATCTGAATTGTGTAGCTGCACAATTATTGCAAGATAACTGGTAAATACATTTACCTGTGGATTAATTTACCTGTTCAAAGTTTTCTACGTCATATCTTAATAAATCTTATTCTCGCATTTCACAGATATTGCAATGTGTGAATTGTAAATATATTGTGTTGTGTATTGATTTCGATTTAAATAAACATAAACATGTTCATGAAACAAAACATGGCCGGGGAACTTTAAGTCAGATAACAACAAAACGAAGTCATGATTTATCTTACAAATTGCCACCGTCTACATTAAAGTGAAACCATCACGTCGTAGATGTGTTATGAGATAAATAAAATCTTACATGTGTGACTGTGTAATATTGATTTTAATAACTCGTTGGATAAAAAGATAAGCTGCTCGGCATAGCCTCGTAACATATCAATTTATCCAACTCGTTTATTAAAATCAATAATACACAGCCACTCACTTTAAGATCCTCTACATAATAAATGTTAAGATTATATCGTGTACTGTATAATGTAAAATGAAAAGTGTTACTGTATGTTCTTTAAATTATATGCAGGAGAATTGTTTGTGATATATTCCAGGAAACAATGAGCCATTATCTTTGCTTTTTCTACCACTCAAGCAGCAATTAAAACATAACTGGGATGATCATAAATAACTTTTATAATAATGTCAAAAATAACAAAATGAGTATGCGAACGAAAGTTTGATTTCTTAAAGTTACTATAGCTGTATATGAGTAGATATGAATTCAAACAGGACATTTAAGCATTCAAGGACCACAGTCAACCACAAACACGCACAAACATGCACAAAAACAAACAACAACTACACAGATGACATCACAAACATAAAAGGGTTGACAATATGTATAGCACCTTGGAACGGTCAGTGGCAAAAAAGGGGTTTAAACCAAGTTCTATGGTGCACCAAACCTTACTCTATCCTATTGTCATCCCAATAAACGTGACAGTGCAAATAACGATATCCCCGCCAGATAATATTGTCTAACATACAAGGCAGCATTAGTAGGCAATATAAGTAAAACACATAAACGATCATGTATATATAATATAAAAAAACACTAGAAAGCCACAAAGCAAGTACTCAATGACCTAGCAGAGCAAGAAGAGAACAAATACTTAATGATACGACAAGGCAAGATTTAAGACAAACAACAAACGCTACCGTCTTATGAGGATTTAGGTAGACGTCATCATAGGGTCCAATATCTGTCCGGTCATCGCACAATCAAAGACGAAATCACAGTGGCGAACTGTAAATGGGTCAACCAGTAAAGGCGAACTGTAAATGGGTCAACCACTAAACATGCAGCTGATAGACGTGTACCTAGAGCAAATGAGAGCGGTAACGCTTGGTTTACTACATAACTCAGTCGAATGAAACATGGCTGGAAACCTGTTTATAACACAGTTTTATAGCGAAACCTTTTCATTTCTTTGCCTCTGGTCGACAAAGCAATATCAAAAAATGCAGGTAAATTATCAAACGAATATGTAGTTAGAATGAAAAGTAGGTTATCAGTTGACTCTGTGGCGTATTATGAATGTATACTGATTGTCAATTCGGAGGGCTCGAGTTCGAATCCCGTGTTAAGCGAACTACTTGTCAATGTTTAGGACAGTGGGTTGTTAGATATATTAGAAGGCGGATTACAAATGATGACTAGTATATGTTTCTCCTCTTATATACTGGTTTACGGCCATGTTTCACAAGCTTGATTTTTTGATAGCAAACCACGCCTAAAACCCCTCCCATTTGCCTTCTGGTACGCCCAGTATCCTTATATACAGTTATCGTAGCTTTAAGCACAATAACCTGCATATTCTACAAACAGGCAAGGTTGGGACACTGGCCAACTTCCGGTCGACATTGAAGGAGCTGTGGTTCAACCTCTACCCTCGGTCCTCCAGTAACAATGTCATGGATAGTTCCGGGTTCGAACACGCTATGGTTGGCGAAGTGAAGGTATAATTATATAAAGCTATACTGTCCAAATAATATTACTTTTTTGTTGAATTTTACATGTATATGGCATGAGAAATTCAACACAATGCATGTTGTTGTTGTTTTTAATGTTCCACGCTGTGCACGGATACAAACTATTTCAACAGGGAATGCAGGTGTATCTTTTACATTACAAAAGACAGTGGTGATTTCAGGTGCATTATTTACCAAATGAATATTTTAAAAAAGTGAACTGGTTTAAGAATACTTATTCATCTTAATTAATAAACTGTCTGATGATATAGTACAACGTACTTCTGCAGTATATGTGTTAACTATAATCTATTTTGTTTTATCTTGTTCAAAATTGAAAAAAACGTGCATTTACGAACACAAAACACTTTTTTGGTATTATCCCAGGGAAGTGCTGTGTCCGGATTCCACAGTTGGATTCAGTTCTACCTACAAGAGAAGGCTGGAAACCTTTATTACGACTCCATGGTCAGAACTGCTGAGGTAAGCAATATTTGTTATATTTAGAAATGTGTATGAAATGTACGACTAATATTCATAATATTAAAAATGACACCCTTTAAAAACACTACAGTATATCTCACTTGGTGGGAAAACTGTGGAAAATATTTCATTTGGAATTCATTCGATTTTTTTTTTATAATAGTCAAATAATTACAACTCCATCTTAAAAGTGATAATTCTGCTCTTCTTGCCGGTTTGCTTCGATCCAGAATCCCGCTGAAGTACATCTTCAGAATATATTTTTGGTAATTTATAAATATCTTTGTAGGTTTTACGGATTTTAAATTAAAAATAATATAATTAAATCGGTTTATGTATTTGATACAATGGATTTGTGACGTAACGAATCTCAGTTTAGTTTCAAAACTCATTAAATTATTAATTAAAAATAGATTTGAGCATTTATTTGCATTTTTTGATAAGGGATATTGGGTCCCATTGTTTGCCATTAAATCATATTTACCCTAACGGGTTTGCAATGGGGAATATTATCTAGGAACCTTTGGCCCCTGTCAAGGATCCAAATTATAAATCGTCTCATACTGCAAAAAAATAATTCATTTAACTTTAAAATAAACAACATAACCCGGAAACAATAACCCTTATATTAGTAAATTTTCAATAAATGTTACCCTCAAATTCGCAATGGATCTGATACAACTACATTTTTACAATTTTACAATGAATAAGGAAGATATAATAACGGGACAATTTCTCAACACTCTTTAATTGTCGCTGTCAACATTTCTATTGAGGTCAGGAGGTCATGTTTATTTTATATAAATGGATGTCATAAAAACACATATATTGGGTTAAATTAATACCATGGCTGACTTGTAAAAATGGTTATAACACATGTCCTCTGTCAACTCTCACGTTGAAAACGAAAAACATTGCCGTCATATTGTTTCTTAAATAATGTGATTATTGTTTATGTTTCAGCCCAGTATGAAAGGTGCCAAGTTCACGTGGTTTGGTGGCACTAAGACCTTGGGATCGTTTTTCCTGGGAACCAGTCCAGAGTTTGACATGAGCGTCTATTCCATATGCGCTCTCATGCATCCAAATGCTCGATGTAATTTCATGATGCAGGGACACAGCGTTTCTATCCAGACGTATGACATCGCACATAAAGCCGGTAGCCAGATCGGTTCCTCGTACCCAGCATTAGGAAAATAAAAAAATAAAATAAATTGTTTATTTATGGAGTTTTGTGTATTTTCAATACAGATTTTAAAGAAATCGCGCCATCAATGCACTATAGGTTATACTCATTAGTGCTTAAAACTGCCTCAACCAACTTTTTTAAAAAATTAATTATTTCCGAATAACTGAGGAAAGCGAGTTTGTACGATTGACTCATTAGACGACCTGTGTACTTAAAGCTACAGACCGTGTATTTAAATCACTTTCTTCTTTGTAGGCGTGTCTTTATTTATATGTCCACCAGCGCATGACGAAATCGGGTTTTTAACCGATCAAATTTAACGTAGGACATCAATTTCTTTATAGACATCGAGCAGTGCACAAGTATACAAGGAAAAATCAAGTATGCATCTTTCGTGGCTCGAACACACGACCTTCTAATTTACAGTCCAACGTGCTTACCAAAATCAAAAGTTTGCATAGTGTGTGCTCAAATAGCTATGTACCCAAGAAAGATACAATCGTCCAAATACCCATGTAATAGTAAAGCAATTGCTTCAAAGAAAGGGGCGTAGCTACCTGTATGTAGAATATGGAAATGCTGACACATTGTTTGCAACCAAAAAAATGCAAAAAAAGAAATAAAAGAAAGAAGAAAATGTAAGTCGTGTGGGGGGGGGGGGGGGGGGGGGGCATCATTCTCTCACCAAATGAGTCAACCCATGAAGTTTGATAAGATTTGCATCTGGGGGAGTGGACAGTGCAGACAAGGTTTTTCATTATTGGGTCACGGCACCCTTGACCTTCAAAATTCGATATGCACATACTAATGCTTCGTACAAAATTTCGTCAAAATCCAACAAGTAGCGCAGACAATGTTTCTGACGAACGGACGGAAAGGCCAAATATAATCTTACTCACCTACCACTCTGTGGTGGAAGACATAATTATAAAGACAATATTTTAGTTCAGATGTATACTTTATTAAACAAAGAATTGAGAGAACATAAACTTCAGCATTGACTCTGGTCAGCGGTGTACATGGAGTTTTCTTCCACATGACTTGCAGTCTGAAAAAAAATAAAGACATAGAATAAAAAGTTAATATAAGTCGAGCAGAGTATTCAATTTTTATCAGGTGGGCATGATTAGGGGAACGGGACATTTTTAAATTTAAATATTGTTTAACGCCTCATCAGCACGTTGTTTAGGTTATTTCGCGCCGCCCCAGAGAGAGGGGAAAGATACATAGGCATCCATGAACCCTGCGACACGTTTACCATCGATTATATTCCTATGGTTTTTTAACGTGCTTGGAGGGCAGGCTTCGATATACAGGACCACCCGGTTTACGTTCCCATCAGACGGATGAGGCTATGTTGTGTTGCCGCAGGACACATCGAAGTAACCCAGTGGCGCCAGAAAGTTGAATCCGTGTTCACTGGATTCAAAGCCGAGTGTGCTATCCACTGGACAGCAACGTCCCTTGACAAAACTCAGTAAATGGCAACAGCAACTAAAGAGTCAATACATATTATATTTTGTATCATACGAGTGTATGATTGATCTGACAATGTCACGATTACACACTTAAAGTGACACACAACAATTGTAATGTATTTTTCACCCGACAGTAAAGAAAGAATAGTGAACGTTAAATCTGATAGAGGCTGCAATGTTCTATTAGCCATTTATTTACTAAAAGTGAAATAAAGAAAAACTCTTGCCAAAAATCTAAAATTGTTAAATTGTACACGTTTTCTTCTTAATTTACTCGAATGACTTAGTAAGGTCATTTTAGATCAGGAGAAAACATTGATATGCAATTATTTATTTTCTCTCTCAAAACCTGGTAATGCCCTAGTTTTAAGAAGAAAAAAAAGTTTAAATATGGGAGTTGGGAAAAAATGTTTGTATATGTTTGGTCTGTTTTGATATGTGTAAAACAGACCCAGGATTGGAAATGTGCTCTTTGTCCTTTTAATAAATGGGAGATCCAGAACATAGAGACGAGAATATAATCATATTCTAAAGTGTTGATGTTAAAGGGACACACGGCAATCTTGAAGTATTTATCAAGCATTAACATTAGCATCTCCATTTTCTTTTTTATAATTATTAACCTGATATCATTTTAACTTTAAACCTGCTTGCATTAAATTAAATAAAAGTGTCAGTTTCATTTTGTATTCGTTATTTTGTCAAATACTTAACTATATTATAGGAGCACTATTATCAGCAGTAAGTAATGTGTAAAACACTTCTTCGGAACTAGTCTAATAAATAATATTAATAATTGCACAAATGAAAATTATGTTAAAAACCGACCGGACGCCAGAAGTTTTAAACAAATAAAGACTGCCGTGTGTCCCTTTAACACAACTTTTTTTCGCATGTATTCAGTATATGTAGTTAACACGAGCTCATATATAACAATCACTCTGCATTATCACTGAAAACATAGGTTAGTCTAACTTTGAACAGCACCGTGCAAGCATAACACGTGTGGTAATACAAAATCCAGTTAAAGAACTACCAAACGTGCGTTGGCAGACTTTTATCAGAGCACAAACAAGTTTTAAAAAGGTTCCCACCTCCATATGATCCAATGGCATTTAATACGGCTGGACATTCTGAAGTCGTCAGTATAGAGTTAGAGCTAGTTAGACCAGTGCACAATTCACATTCGGGGCCTCTCTGAAAAACAACATCAATCCAGTGTCGGTGATCAAACAGATATAGTTTATCCTTTGTTATACATAATGTAACATATTTTAAAAAAAAGGAACTAAATTGAATAAACATGAATTCATAGTATTGGTCAGTATTCAACTACACTGCTAATGTAATAAAAACATCTCTCATCATTCATTATACATGTAAAATATCATTTAGCCTGAATTGGAGATCCATTAAAAAAAATGTTCCACTTAAAAAGAAGTCCGATTGATCAATTTGTTTTTTAATTATTTTTGTGTTGCGTTTCAGATCTATATCGGAAGGATTAAAGGAATATACAGATTCATTAGGACCAACATTTTTTGGGATATAAGACGGTTTTAAATGCCGAAGTAAATGGCATTTTCAATGAATCGCTTTAGCATAAACGCTCCAAAAAATGAGATTTACATTATTTTCTCGTTGCTATAGTACCAACAATAACGTGCTTTGGGAGGATGATAATGACAAAAAAAGTACACTAGAGACAACATATATCAGCATATTTCCAGCCGATAGAATTGCCATTCCTTTTGAGACACTGGCTGCAAGCGTTACAAGTAGCTCCACCTCCTTAAAATTAAGTTTATTTTTCGAAATTTGCCGCGTTTGTTTTCTCAACAGAACGTACCGAGTCAATGTAACTAAATGTAAATCATTTCCTTGTCTCAAAACTCTACATAAATATTTATGAATCTGACCGATTTCAGACCAAATGTCAATGGAAGTTTACATTGTTTCAATGGTTGTTTTATCGGGTTTTGTATTCACGAATTTGCGAGAAAATGGGATAACATAATGATATAGAGACAACGCTGAACTTGTACATTATGCATCTGAGGGGTGGGAGTGGAGGGCGTTTATAATTTCCTTAACCCCTCCTTGTTGTCGGGATACAAGCTCCATCATCCCTCTCCCTCCCGCTACCTTTCTTGGGTGGGGGTGGGATGTGGGGGTGGGGTTCGGGGGACATTGATAGGTGCATTTCTATGAGTAACTGTTTTATTGTATGAAAAGTTATACAGCATGCAGTAGACCACCACCCAGTTTCTAGAACGATCGGAGTACACCGTAAAAACACTGATAGTGATATGAACTTTATATCGATCTAATATGAACTTATTCAGTAGGTGGTATTGATGTCCATGAATAGGCCTACACACCACTTTAGACTGTACATATTTAGGCAGTGGCTGATTATTTATTGACAAACACACTTTAATGACAAAACAAATACCTTGAAAATTGACCTCTAGCAGCCGATAGAGTAATCCAAATCCAGTTTGCACCAATGTATCTGTGTTTATACATAATGGGGCATTACTTCGTCCGGTAATGGATTAGTTTTTACGTAATTCACGGTATGGGACACTGAACCCCTTGCCGGATTTCAGCGAAACTTGGCAAAGTTGATCAGTATCAAGCCCAATTGTGCATACCGTTGCCGTGTTCCATTTGAATGATTTTTGGCAGAGTTATGACCATTTAAAGATTTTAATATACAAACTCTGTCGAGATTAGTCTCTTCTGAACTCATGGCCGGATTTCAGCGAAACTTTTTGAGGATGATCAGTACCAGGCCTAGTTATGCATATCGTAGCCGTGTTACGGTTGAATGATTTTTGGCGGAGTTATAGCACTTTAAATGTTTTAGTACACAAACGTTGTCCGGACTAGTTCTCCTGAACCCCTGGTCGGATTTCAACGAAACTTTGCAGGGATGGCCCTAGTACCAAGCCTAGTTGCACACGTCATCGCCGTTTTCCGGCTGAATGACTTTTGACATAGCTATGGCCCCTTATACACAAACTTTATCCAGATTAGTTTTCCTGAACCCCTGGCTGGATTTCAGTGAAACTTGGCAGGAATGATCAGTACAACGCCTAGTTGCGCATATATATGTCATGTTCCCTACAACTGACTCAATATAGCCAGTACAGCGATACAGGCCCTAGTGTGCCTCTTGTTATCATTTAACTTAGCATTTAAAAGAGGAACAAACACTCGTTTAGAATCTGTTAATAATGAAACAATATTTCGTAGAAGATGTATGAACATATTAAAAGTGTATGTATGTCAGCTCCAACCTTAAATCAACAGTTGAACCATTGTTAAAGTTATTAGCCTGATGCAAGACATGCATTCAATTGTAATATGTTCATACGTGTTCTACACAATATTGTTCCATTATTAACCGATTATTCTGTTCTTATTTTAATGCCATAACATCGTAAGTATCTTATTTTTGTTCTTATCCTTTTCTTCTATTGTGTATAAATATTATATTGTAAAAGCTTCCGAAATAAAATATGTTGAAATCAACATTTGTAATGTATAAGAAATCGTTCACGGGTCGAGAATTCCAACAAGGGGCACAACTCTTTGTAACTTAACCGAGACTCTGTTATAAAACATAAATTATAATACCGAGTTAACTATCTGGACCGGGTGCCCATTATTAGTTGTTGGGTTTGTTACTGACCCCCTACAGAAATACGTGGGGTCAGTAAGATTTACAGGAGGCGAGGCAATAGCCGAGTCCCCCTATATATCTGACTGACCCCACATATTTCTGTAGGCGGTCAGTAACAAATCCAATAACTGATTTATTGCATCGAGCACCTTTTTTAAGGCAAACACCAAAATTTAACCCATTTTAATGGAACGTCAACGTCATTGAGACGTTCGCGCAATTTGACGTCACGACCGGTACAGTTTAAAAACGTTATTTATTTCCTTATTATGTTTGTTACTAACGCCTTAAAGAACTATTTGCAGATGAATTAAACTTTGAATTGGAATTGTAGTCCTTATTGGTTTTGTGACCCTCTATGAAATCTACTGACCCACTTTAGACTATAGAATATTATAGAGTCACCATGTGACTGCTCTAATCCAATGAAATTCCAAGGATTTTGTGCGAGGTGCAATACAATTGAATATTGTGCTTGCATGTTTATTTGGGGCAATGGTTATTTCTGTTTGCTGTTATTGTCGAAATTTATAGTTTGCTATCTGTTATTGTGAAATAAAATTAACGGTTATCTGTTATTGGGTAATTTAATGTAATTTGTTATTGCGCCCCACCCCGAAACACCACTCCCCATCCCTCTCGTTGATGTCGGCTCACATGTGAAAAGCGGACACCCTTATCCGGTATACAAGATTGGCAAAATACAGTGACTTGTCTCCCCTCTCTCCAAACAACCAGGTGCAACTATTTGGTTCAACTCTGCTTTTATTGTTGTATGCATTTCAATACCAAATAACAGACCATTGCAAACTATTTTTCTATTAAAGCTTGTTTGTTTGTTTGATGTTTTACGTCATTTTCAACACATGCAAGGTTATATATGATGGTCGATTTATTTGTGGTGGAGGCAGACCACCCACTTTTCCTGGGTAGAACCAGTGCAGTACAGTATTCCGGAATAATAAGTCATGTATTTTGAAATGATGCATTAGAAGGGAGGTAACTTACAGGTTACTGCTATCCCCCAAATGTTGCAAAATATTGGGGAAAAAATCGTATAGGGTAAATGACGAGGCGGATATTAACAAACATATATATTTTGAAAGATATGATTGTTTTTTTATTCATGATACCAACCATGTTCAGGGGCAATACTCCGGATATGCGAGATTGTCAGGACGAATTTCTGATAAAGTAACTCTCGTAATGACCTCGATAGCATTGCAGAGACGATGGAAATGACCGATGTGTCTTAAAGGTATAAGAGAGAATCTTGATGTCAATCTGTATACAAATGAACACGTTCATACCCTGCTACTCTTTCATATGACATGTGCGGTTATTATCATTTATTATCATTTTTGAGTAGCGCTTACGTGGTCGAGGAGTTGTAAATTGTCTGGCCTCTCAACGCTGCGGTTTCGGATCCCACTGGGAGCTCGACTTATAAGTGAGAAAGTGTCGATTCTTACGGGTGGCGGGAGGTATACAGTACTGATTATGTTCATGGAAAAAAGGGTGGTCTGCCTCTACCATAAACAAATCAACCGTCATATAGGGCCTTAAATGTGCTACAAATGACGTAAAAACACCATTTAAACAAAAACAAATTATCTATGAACAGGTTAGCTCAGAGAAAAAAACAAAAACAATTCGGCGTGTTGTAATTATAAATCATAAACGTTATTACATTTGGGGTATATATTGCTACCAGTTTACATATGATAAAATAAAAGTGTACTAAGATCAAAACACAAAAATCTAGTTCAGCCTTTAAGCATCAAATGAATTAATAATTTATACACCGACACATAGACGAGGCATCGAATTTTCATTGTTTGCTTTGTGTTGATTTGTGAATATGTGTTAATCAGACTGCAATATTGCCGTGTGTCTCTTTAACATTTCACTGCGAATTGTAGCTAGTCCCTTTAACTACAGTATTACCTAAACTCTTGATATACTTCATCGACGATATCGAATATCGCCTAGCTACGACACAAGATACCTTATCTCAATGTTGAAAAGCGACTCTACGTGGGCCATTCCAGATGCGATAACGTTTAAAATTGGATAATAAAATCTATGGCTGCAAATTTCCGTATGACAACACACGGGAATTATGTGTTTGGATTTATAAAACTTAAAATACATATATAATATATGTATAAATACCAACGCTTTAATTGCACTGACTAGTGCATTTTATCATTTTGAGTAGCATGCAGTGTGGGAGTATGAACATTTTCTAACAAATTTTCTTATTCGATATGCCGGTTGTGTGGAATTCAGTTAATAAATACGGATTATACAAGATAATTCATTTGCACATTTGCTGATGTGTCGTCTTTTTAAAGGCATTTGATAGCATAATATGCTGCTTGCATGGAACCAATACGAGCTACTTATTTCAGAGAGCTTTCTTATGCAAATATTAATGTGACTAGCGGCCTTAAGTAATAACACGTTCACCTTTTATGAGAAAGATAGTGTTATCATTTTAATATTGTGAACGTCATGGTTCGATGGCTTTGTACCAAATCAATTCGACACTTAAAAAGAAGCTCGGAAATGACAAATACAATGTGTATGTGAAATAAGGCTTGCATCGTTCGTATTCAACGCGCCATTGATGTACAACATCCACGTGACCTAAAATAAGAAGACTGCAACTATGCTAAAGGTTAAACATAATTTCATGAGAAAGATAGTGTTTGCATGTGTACTATTTTGCACGGCATTTCTGACTGGGTATTATTTTCTCGATGTAAGGACGAACAAGAAAACATTTTCACAGAAAAGAACACAAATTGGTAAGTTATTTGTAATATGTTCATTGCTGTATGCTTTCAGGTCGTGGTGAACTCGGTTTGTGAGTTTGGTTCTGGGCAACACAAATGTGGCCAATAGAGGATCTTACACGAGGCCTGTTTAATACTGACTTTATTAAACGAGTATGATAAAATATATGATGCGGGCCGTGCCGAGCATCATATCAGTTTCATGCAACGAGTTTAATAAATTCAGTATTAAATGGGCACGAATGGGAGATTCTATTTATCAAATAACATTGTAGCTGTTTATAACGTTATAGTATGATGTCGTTGAATGTTGACTCGGTCGTCTCAGTACTGCACCGAATAACGAACTACCTCGTACCTCGTCGATTTCCGTAATGTGGTATTTTAAGCCGTTACGAAAACCAACGAGTCAATTCCGATGCACACCGAGCTATGCGGAAACTTTCGAACAATGATTCGCGCCTTCATTTGCATATTTTTTACACAACTGTAATAATACATGACAAGAAAACTGTGATACAAAGTATCACATAGCGGCGTAAAAATAATTTCTATGATAGACTATGTAATGGAATTGGGAATAATGAAGTAACAAGACATTTTAATGTTAAGAACAACAATTTTAATGAAACAAATGTGTATGTAGGATTGTATGAATCATGGTATTAAGGAATATGAGAAAATGGAAATGCTACGGAATCCTGTTAGGGCCATCGCGATCTCGCTTTTCAATTTACCGAAGATTGCGAGATTGCGAAATAAATTTCGCATTCTCGTCCTGTTCTACATGAAAAAAAACGCGAAGTTTGCAAGCCATACTTCGTGCAAACCTCGCAATTTTATCGCGTTTTCATTTTGACGAGAATGCGAAATAAATCTCTCATTCTCGCCGTATTCTGCAATGAAAAAACGCGAGGATTGCACATCAAACTTCGTGCAAACCTCGCGATTTTATTCTGATTAGATTCCGAGTCTTGTTTTCGCCCTCTGATAAAAACGCGAGGTCTGCTAACCCAAACTTTGCGTAATTCTCGCGTTTTTTTCATTGTAGAATAGGCCGATATAAAATGCTATATATGTAAATTGGAAAATGGAAAAATGGATTGTCCTTATCTATATACAGAAAATGTAAATACCAGTTGATGAAAATGCCTGCCGTGCTACCACGCAACACACCATGCAATATATTTGTGTTTAACGACATTTAACAACATTTATGCAACTAGAAATCTTGGCAGTGTCTCCAATCAAAAACACTTACAAGTGCATAATTGAATATTAATAGCTACACTCCTTGAAGTTTGGTTATTTTACATACAAAATATACAATTGCACTTATTGCTTACATGTAATTGCGCTCTGCACATCATTGCATATTTATGGAGATTAATTCTGGTAATTTGAAAGAAAAAATATAGCTCTGTGGGCAAACCCAAAACCAAATATAAAATAATTTGCCAAAGGTACAAAAAGTGACATACCTCAGCAGAAATGCATCAGCCAGACACTTTTTGTGATATGCCAGAAGTAAAATATAAAAATTAAACAACAGCTGAGCCTCTGTTAGTGTTTTTTTTCCATGTGCTATATGAGTTTGTTTTTTTCCATATACCATATAGCCAAAATATTATTTTCCATATACGGTATGAGGTTTTTTTAATTTTCACCATATTTTTATTTTAAATACTTATTTTTTCCATGTATAATTATTTTTTTTCCATATTCCGTATGAGGCAACTATTTTTCATATGGGACCCGAGGTTCATAATTAGTTCATTCAGTGACATAACATCAACAAAACATCTCTGGCTGCTTTACTTGATTATCCTAATTGAAATAGCAAGTGGAATGGGCGACTCCTTCTATGTGGTACAACAGGCGCTGTCGTGTAAGATGATTATAATTTGTTATGAAGAGTTTGTATTTGCATTTAGCACGCTTCTTTGTAAAATATTAAATGTATTTTTATGAAGAAAGAAAAAGCTGTGGTATAAATTAAACCAAGTTTTTCTACTCTGATTACAAAGTCCTCTCTGAAACAAACTAGTTGTGTGCATGTTGAAGTATGCTAATCTGTTATTTTCTATAACTATCAAACAATGCATTATATTAATTGCGTAAATAATTTAAATTTACACTTAAAAAAATAATAATCGAAAATCAAGTCGCGCGCTAAAATTTCCATTTAAAAATAAAATGTTCTTCGCACGTTTTAAATAATAAATATAGAAATCTCAGGATTTTGTGTTCAAAAGTTTATCAGGCCTGGTGTCAAACCAGTTTCTTATCAAGACACTAGCTTCATGCAATCAGACACCAGTAAGCAGATGGTAAATGAGGAGTCGCGTTGTGTCAGTGGACAGCACGTTCGACTCTGAATCCGGAGACCACGGGTTGGAGTCTCATTGGCGCCACGGGACCACGGGTTCGAGTCTCACTGGCGCCACGGGACCACGGGTTCGAGTCTTACTGGGACCACGGGTTCGAGTCTCACTGGCGCCATGGGACCACGGGTTCGAGTCTCACTGGCGCCACGGGACCACGGGTTCGAGTCTCACTTGCGCCAGGGGGCCACGGGTTCGAGTCTCACTGGCGCCACGGGACCACGGGTTCGAGTCTCACTGGCGCCACGGGACCACGGGTTCGAGTCTCACTGGCGCCACGTATTACTTCAGTGTGTCCGTATGCAAGTCACTTCCCTTAAAGACACTAACCCGCGAAATAACGTAAAAATTACAATAGGCCTACAAAATCCTTTATCCAAACCCTATCAAGGTGTTCAGGTCATATAATAAAGTATATGTGCAGATTTCAAGTATAGGTTTATTCACAGGTACTTAAAATAACCGAGATTGAATATGCGTAAACTGAATTATGAGTTGGTAACTCTTAATTCGACGTTCACATTTTGGGTTTTGGCTTGACTGGTTCAAACTATACTGAAAGGAAAAAGAAACGCAAGGTGCGTATTTCCGCTATATATTGCATATACTGCACACTTAATTCCATATATATTCCAAGGAAATCCCAAGATGTTTTGTTAAAAAAAAAAGTGCAGTTAGTTAGAGAAAGGACACAACTGTGATGTTGTAGACGTTTTAATAACAGTACACGTGGTATCAAGAAATTCATAAATGCTGAAGTTCCTCTTTGAAAAATGGAGTCAGTTCTGTACTGTATTTAATGTTAAGTTTGCTCACCTGCTTGAGCCAAATGCTCATTCTGACGATAATGAAACTTTAAAGGGGTAACCATTGGTGTGTTCAGTGCTGTTTAAACTTGCTTTCTAAAAGGACAGGCCTAATGTCGCCCTGTACCATTCGATTAGCAGTAGCATATTAAACATACAATATATAGCGGAAATACGCACCCTGCGTTTCTTTTTCCTTTCAGTATATGTATGTAACTCATAATCAGTATGTAAACACCTGTTGTAAACTTTGCCTGTTGATGGCGGGGTAGGGACTTTAACCGCGCCCGTTGGATGGGGACGTTAAAGGGACACTGTCCGTAAGTAAGCAGATATTGAGCATAACCAAATAACTGTCTGACTTTTATTCAGTGAAACGTATACATGAAAACATGAGGAAAGGAAAGACCCTAAGAAGTATGTAGGAATACATTCGTGAGTTTGAAAAAAAAAAAGTTTTATTTATTATATGTAAAGAAAGTGGGACCCACAATATTTACCTTTTCTGCGATCACGTGACTTCCTTTTCACCATAGTATGTATTGCGTAATATGTATAGCCCGCTCGAAGCGGATTTACTTTTTTTTTGTACCGCGATTGAATTCCGTTAAACAATCTTGCTTTTAATTAGTAAATATTCAATAATGTTAGTGTGTAATGTTTGCGAACATAATTATTGTGTTTTATAAGATAAAAGTTACGGACAGTGTTCCTTTAACAGGGTATGTCCCGTAAACGAAGTTTATCCTACGTAAATTCGATACTATAGTCAGCTTAATAGTGCTGTTTAACGGCTCATCAACACATGGTTTGAATTATTTATTTCAAACCATCGCAGAGAGAGGGGAAGGATTCAACTTAGTTTGATATTCTGCTACTATACAGCGTGTTACGCAAACCATATCGGTATATATCGTAAATAGATCCATATTGTAGATTATTTGCAACAACAAACACAGTTCGTGCATTGATACAATCAGTGTTGTGATCGATTTTGAAATATTATTTCGCATGTGTTGACACTGTGGACATCCGTGAAGAGTAATTGATACCACTCAAAAACCAGAGAAACCACCATAATGTGCATCAGTTTCATATGAGATATGCATTAAAAAGGCCGAATATTAAGTTCAGTTGATGAAAATATTTGGACTGGAAATCACGACGACTCGGTTTGTTTTGCTGTAAAATCATCCATACTAATTAATATGGGGTTCAAATTGCTAGCAGTTGTTACCTGCAACTATTGCAGAAACGAATCCTTATTTCTTGAGAAACAGTTCCAACTTCGTTACTTTACCTTGTACATATTAATAAATAGAAGTGTAGTTATATCAAAAAACAAGAATTTATAAGAGCCTTTAAGCATCATGTGGATTAATATTAACGTGTATACATCAACAACTAGACGAGTCGTTAAGTTTTCCAGACTACACTACTTCATTAAAGTAGCTATCCCGCCGACGACAGTCAACTTTTTACAACATATAATTATACACCGTTACTAAACCAGTGACAACTACCGTCAGTGTATATAATTATACACCGTTACTGAATCAAAGACAACTACCGTCAGTGTATATAATTATACACCGTTACTAGACTAGAGACAACTACCGTCAGTGTATATAATTATACACCGTTACTGAATCAAAGACAACTACCGTCAGTGTATATAATTATACACCTTTACTAAACCAGTGACAACTACCGTCAGTGTATATAATTATACACCGTTACTAAACTAGAGACAACTACCGTCAGTGTATATAATTATACACCGTTACTGAATGAAAGACAACTACCGTCAGTGTATATAATTATACACCTTTACTAAACCAGTGACAACTACCGTCAGTGTATATAATTATACACCGTTACTAAACTAGAGACAACTACCGTCAGTGTATATAATTATACACCGTTACTAAACTAGAGACAACTACCGTCAGTGTATATAATTATACACCGTTACTAAACTAGAGACAACTACCGTCAGTGTATATAATTATACACCTTTACTAAACCAGTGACAACTACCGTCAGTGTATATAATTATACACCGTTACTAAACTAGAGACAACTACCGTCAGTGTATATAATTATACACCGTTACTAAACTAGAGACAACTACCGTCAGTGTATATAATTATACACCGTTACTAAACTAGAGACAACTACCGTCAGTGTATATAATTATACACCTTTACTAAACCAGTGACAACTACCGTCAGTGTATATAATTATACACCGTTACTAAACTAGAGACAACTACCGTCAGTGTATATAATTATACACCGTTACTAAACTAGAAACAACTACCGTCAGTGTATATAATTATACACCTTTACTAAACTAGAGACAACTACCGTCAGTGTATATAATTATACACCGTTACTAAACTAGAGACAACTACCGTCAGTGTATATAATTATACACCGTTACTAAACTAGAGACAACTACCGTCAGTGTATATAATTATACACCTTTACTAAACTAGAGACAACTATTATCAGTGTATATAATTATACACCTTTAGTAAACCAAAGACAACTACCGTCAGTGTATTTTCAGGCAGTGGTATAGTATTTTCTATTACGACACACTGGATGTGTGCATATTAGCTCCGAGCGCCTCATAAAACAATGATGTGTATTTGAAATTAAACACTAATTGTTTTCAACAGAGAGAATCAAGTGAAACTAAATTCCGATGCATATTAGGAATAGCCTCGTCGGACATGGTATAAGGAATAGCCTCGTCGGACATGGTATTATGAAAGCCTCGGCTGCCTTTTGCATTTTGTGCAGTACGCTTTGTAAGTCGTAATGTGCATTTTCCAAGTTGTTATGTGCATTTTTTAAGTTGTGATGTGAATTTCTTAAGTTGTTATGTGCATTTCGTAAGTTGTTAATACTTGTTACTGTATGTGCATTTTCTAGGTTGTCATGTGCATTTTCTAAGTTGTTATGTGCCTTTCGTAAGTAGTTATGTGCATTTCGTAAGTTGTTATGTACATTTTCTATGTTGTTATGTGCATTTTTTAAAGTTGTCTTGTGCATTTTATAAGTTGTTATGTGCATGTCGCAAGTTGTTATGTGCATTTAGTAAGTTGTTATGTGCATTTTCTATGTTGTGCATTTTCTAAGTTTTTATGTTCATCTTTTAAGTTGTCTTGTGCAGTTTGTAAGTTGTCTTGTGCATTTTCTAAGTTGTTCTGTGCATTTCGTAATTTGCTATGTGCATTTTTTAAGTTGTCTTGTGCATTTTATAAGTTGTTATGTGCATTTCTTAAGTTGTTATGTGCATCTTTTAAGTTGTCTTGTGCATTTTGTCTTGTGCATTTTGTAAGTTGTCTTGTGCATTTTCTATGTTGTCTTATGCATTTTGAAAGTTGTCATGTGCATTTCTTAAGTTGTTATGTGCATTTTGTAAGTTGTCAATTGAGGGGAAAAAAGTGCTTTTTGGCGTAAATGAATGAGCCTGAATATTTTGTGTTTTTTTGCTTGACAAAATGTTTGCCCCCACCGCACCCACGTCCCCCCACCCCGCTCACCCCCCTCACCTCCCCCCCACTCGCCCCCGCCCCCACCACCCCCGCACCCTAATAACAAATCGTTTTGTGTTTTTAAACTTGTGTTGTTTTTTCTCAAACGTTTGGCCCCCAATAATTGAAACGTTCCTACACCTATGACACAGGTGGCAGTATCAATGTTGGGAACTGAAAATTAAAAAAAAAACAATAAAAAAAAAAAAACAACAATAAAATAAAATAAAAAAGTGTTGTTTGTTTGTGTTTGTGTGTAGTTCTAAGGTGTATAGTCCATCCGCCTTTTAACCAATAGGAAGTCCTCAAGGTATAGGTTCAATAGAGTCTGGACTGTATGTGTTATTTATTGAAAACAAACATATTTTAAATACTCTGGGACATTTTTTCAGAAAAAATATGTTGTTCAACAAATAACAGGTTAATATTTTTTTAAATATATTTTTTAATTTATTATTTTTATTATTTGTTAGTTCACAAAACTGATGGGGTGCAGGGAATAATTCTTCTCCATCCTCCTTCCCCCATTTCTCCCTTCTCCCCTTCCCTCTCCGCCTATCCTTCTCCGTTCCCTTTTCTCTCTTCTCCCTCAGAGTACTGATAAACTGATAAACAAGGAACGTATCGATAAAACTATCGATCGCGGAGACAGAACGTGTACGGCAGACAAGATAATAGTCGATTCTAGGTCAAAATGTGTCATTTTGAAATAATTTAATGTTCAATTTAATAGGATATAGACAGATTATTTTGCCCAAAACTACTCTCAAACTATGATAATTATCCATCTTTTGTTTTTACAAACTTATTTTAAAACCTCACGTCCCTTTCTCTCCCGAACCCGTCCCCTTGTCTCCAGATCCCTAACCCCTTGTCTCCCGCCCCCGCACCTTGTCTCCCGTACCCCCGGCCCCCTGTACCCCACCTCCTGATAGTGCCACCTGTGACCCGATCTATTGTTTTCAGGCCAAGATTTATTAACTCCACGTCAGACAATCTCTTACACATTTTGAAATCAATTTTTTGTTCTAAGAATGTATTGTATAATCTACCTAGCCCAATTTTATTTTAAAGTATAAAGAGCAAGGCGTCCGCTCCTGGAGCCGCCATTTCTACCGGTGTTTCCTTCAAAATTTATTCCGATAAAAAGTCTACTTAACGACAACCTGTTTAACGCACATAACGACTTGTAGTTTGCACAAGACAACTTACGAAAAAAAATGCACATAACAACTTACAAAATACACAAAACAACTTAGAACATGCACAAGATAACTTAGAAAATGCACATGACACCTTAGAAATTGCACATAACAACTTACAAAATACACATAACAACTAAGAACATGTACAAGAAAACTTAGAAAATGCACATGACAACTTACTAAATGCACATAACAACATAACAATTTACTAAATGCATATAACAACTTACGACATGCACATAACAACTTAGAAAATGAACATAACAACTTACGAAATTCACATCACAAATTAGAAAATGCAAATGCACATAACAACTTAGAAAATGCACATAACAAGAAAATGCACATAACAACTTACAAAATGCACATAACAACTTAGAACATGCACAAGACAACTTAGAAAATGCACATGAAAACATAGAAAATGCACATAACAACTTACTTAATGCACATAACAAGTTACAACATGCACATAACAACTTAGAAAATGCACATAACAACTAACGAAATTCACATCACAATTTAGAAAATACAAATAACAACTTAGAAATGCACAAGACGACTTACAACTGCACAAAATGCAAAAGGTCCAACAGAAGGCAGTCGAGGCTTTCCATAATATGGTAGTATCATTAAATATGCTCATTTAAGGTTCTATGTACTATATATATAGAGTGTGGTCTCATCGAGTTGGTTGTTTTAAACATCGAGATGGGCGTAGCTAAACATCGGGATGGGCGTAGCTAAACATCGATATGGGCGTAGCTAAACATATAGGTGGGCGTAGCTCATCGAGATGGTTTTATGTTTGTCCAGCCTAAAACATGCCAATGCTCTTGGAAGCTAGTATGGGAAAAATGTATAACAACACCGACATAAATTGAATCCGGGCATATCTTTAATGCCATAACATAACTCTCATATATAAAAAAAATGATATTAATTTAATATAATTTAATATCAATGGTAAAAACATGTTTGACATATCCGGCTAAATAAAAACCGCCAAAGAGTGAGTTGCTGAAATAGCAATTCAGGAACGGCAAGACAAAGAAGAGCAATTTTATGGTAGTAGAATATATTATAAGTAAGAGAAATGAAACTAAAAACAAATAGAAAACGACTATTCATACATGTACAAGTATACAGCCAAGGCTATAAAACGTTTTAGCTACAAACAGATTACACAAAATCTGAATTTGTCAAAAGGTGACTAATGGTAAATGATAAACAAACAAAACAATAACATACTGTCAACTAAACATTATAATCCGGTGGAATCAGGGGTGGAGGTGGGAAGCTGTACATTTTTAAACGTGCAACGTATTGTCGACGGAGAAAGAAAGTGAAGGTCACCATGTCGAGTAATCGCAATCGTAATAATTCGTAATGTGTTATAAATAGAAGTCGGATAAACTCGGTTCTCCTGATTTAAACTTGAAGTCTGGCTCATAAATTGAAGTCTGGCTCATAAATAATTTGATGATACATAAAGTTCATAAATCACCAGCATTTTTTTTTCCGATAACTGGTACTTAGAGTACACAAGACATTTTCACATTGTGTTACTTTCAATTAATGATTTACAACTGTGCACAACCAATAAAGTTAACATTGGATAGTGGACATGGTATCAATGAATTTTCTTAGTTAGCGTTTGATATTGGACAAGGTTTCACTGAATATGCTAAGTTAGCGTTCGAAAGTGGACATGGTATCACTGAATATGCTAGACATGGTATCACTGAATATGCTAGGTTAGCGTTCGATAGTGGACATGGTATCACTGAATATGCTAAGTTAACGTTCGATAGTGGACATGGTATCACTGAATATGCTAAGTTAGCGTTCGATAGTGGACATGGTACCACTGCATATACTAAAGAGTATGATAGTGGACCTTTGGAAACGGCCGAACACGATAAATTCGAAATATTGCAGTCTCGGTTTGATTGAGACTGCATTGATATCATTGAATATACTAATTTATGAGATCTTTATAGGCCAGAACCCAGCATCATTATAGGGGAAAACACGAAATGCTTATCACTTACCACAAGCAATGCTGGTATTTACGGAGAGCTCTCTCGTTACCCCTTATACATTAATAGATTTGTAAAAATGATCAAATATTGGTATAAACTATTGTCTACAGAGAACATTATACTAAAAGCAATATATAAGGATTTGTTATCTAACTGTAATAATGGCGCGAAGAATTGGCTAACTACTATAGATCAGACTACACCAATTACCAACCAATCAGCGGGCAGGGAAAAAGTTCCAGGGTAAATTCGGAGCTATTACACATAATCTCTTAATTTTGATTGGTTGTCAAGGTAATCAAACCAAAAAATCTTGCTAAAAAATTAAAATTCAACTTTTGAAGAGTACTTATAAAGGTTAAATCATACATTTGTGCAATGTATTCATAATGTGTTGCATAATCAAAGAAAGAAGTATATTTTACATTTTCCTCATGTTTCTACATGCAAGTAGGTGGGTCAGCACCATCCGACCCAAACAGCTTTTTCAAAACATACTCAATGTATGGCTTCTGTATGTTTTTTTGATAAAACTAAGATAGGTCTTTCAAGACAAGTAATAAAAAATATAGCTTCCTATATTAGGGAACTCAGTACAGAGCTTAGAGCTATAAGGTAGACCTATGGAAAATGAATTGGTGTAGTATGACCTAAAGATAGATTCTGCACAGGGTAAAAGTGAAAGTTGACATACTTTTTTCCTATCACAATGATTTGAAAGTGTGAGAAATGTTGAATTATGGTGTATTTTGACTTTTCCTATAACTCTTTTCATGGTTTTTAAATATTTAAAAGTTTTATGATGCAACATAGGTAAATTTAAATTCCTTTATTGAGGGTAGTGGACACAAAATTAGCCATATCTGACACCTGGAATACAAAATTAGCCTGTAATGCACATGTTTGACTAGTTAAAGGTATATCTAGTAAGTTTTATTCATTTCTGAGGGCTTTGCATACATTGTTTGGCAAAAATGTCAGAAAGCGACAATCCACATCTGTCCGGAAAGATGTCGAAAAGCAGCTTTTGTCTGTTTTGAAAAAGATGTTGAGGTAAACTCTGACTTTGAGTGCATCGCTTCTATACGGTTAGTGTCGATATGCAAATATGTTATGCGGTTTAATACATTTTACAAATTAAATTATATAGTTGGCAAAAAATATGACCTTTTGTATGTTTTTCAAAAGTTTTTTTCTACCCAACCCCATTCATTTTAATGAATTTTCATGGATCTGTACTTTAAACAGTGCTTATTAGCTGCATGGTTACATGAAAATGACCTGTAAAGATGGTATAAACAATATCTAATAAAAAAATACAAGAAACAGTACAGTAACAGGCAATCCTGTGTAATGAGCATATTGTAAAACATGGCATGGCCCTAAAAATGGAGTTGGGGAGGATAGTCTCAGAATTATTTTTTGTCATTTCTAAATTGAAAAGTTGCATTTTCTTGATGGTTTCACATATAGAACCTGCTGAATAATGTTAATTAATTCATTTGAAGGCAGATTTTGAATACATACAAAAACAGTGGCGTTTTATGGTAAAATCTGCCATTTTGACCCCTGAAAATCACAAATATCAGTTTTGAGTAGATATTGGTTTCAAGATAGCTTCAACTGGTTGAAAATCACATGTTGTTGATAAAATCAATTTAAAATCACTTTATTTGAAGCAAAAGATTGGAACGGTTGTCGAGATATGGCATTTTGAAGATTCTGGATTTACGCGTAAAAACCGAAGGAATTTTGCTTTAGCCAAGGCTCTTTAAAGCCCTCATATTTTGTCGAAAAGGATTCTTTTCTTAAAAAGAATGACATCATTTCTCTCAGATCGAATGTATCAAACAATTTAGCCAGAAAAAAACAACTTCAGTCAGGTTTGAATGTCTCTTTATAAAGATCAGACTACACCAATCACCAACCAATCAGCGGGCAGGGAAAAAGTTCCAGGGTAAATTCGGAGCTATTACACAGAATCTCTTAATTTTGATTGGTTGTCAAGGTAATCAAACCAAAAAATCTTGCTAAAAAATTAAAATTCAACTTTTGAAGAGTACTTATAAAGGTTAAATCATACATTTGTGCAATGTATTCATAATGTGTTGCATAATCAAAGAAAGAAGTATATTTTACATTTTCCTCATGTTTCTACATGCAAATAGGTTGGTCAGCACCATCCGACCCAAACAGCTTTTTCAAAACATACTCAATGTATGGCTTCTGTATGTTTTTTTGATAAAACTAAGATAGGTCTTTCAAGACAAGTAATAAAAAATATAGCTTCCTATATTAGGGAACTCAGTACAGAGCTTAGAGCTATAAGGTAGACCTATGGAAAATGAATTGGTGTAGTATGACCTAAAAGGTTTATCCTAAACAGTAACGGTTTTAATAATGTCTGGGGTAATCCCATGAGTGCTAGTTGTAAACTATTTCCTTTAATATTTAAACAAAGATTAATAGATATTTTCATGCAACAATGGTACAATGGAGATCTGATATAGAAGACAGTAGAGTTTTAACGCTATATAAGGTGGTGAAAGAGAATTTTGATTTTGAAACATATCTAGAAACATTATGCTCAAAACAATTAAAAAGTTGTCTTACAAAAATAAGATTATCCGCTCATTGTTTAAGAATAGAAACAGGGAGATAATCAAGAGGGAGAACAGAGAGAAACGAAAGAGTGTGCGAAATGTGTAACACTAACGATATTGAAGACGAGTACCATTTTATTTTGATCTGTACTACTTACTCTAACATTAGAAACAAATACATTCCTAAATATTACACAACTAGACCAAGCATGTTTAAATTTGTGGAATTGTTGCAGTCATTAAACAAAAAGACTATTCTTAGTTTAAGTAAATTCATTTCCGATGCACTTGTATTAAGGCTATCTACATCCATTTAACAGACTAAAAAAACACTAGATATCTTATTTTAGAACATCCTCGTTTATCATTGACATACCAATAATATGTGTATGTTTTTGATTGTTTAAATATGTATGAAACAAAAAAACGTAGTGATTATTTTGTTGTATTTGCAATGTTTATATCTGTCACGTGTGTGTATATTATAAGTATCATATATTTGTAATGATGAAAACTGTAATAGTTTGTCAATACAAGTATCTATCTATCTATCTATCTATCTATCTATCTATCTATCTATCTATCTATCTATCTATCTATCTATCTATCTATCTATCTATCTATCTATCTATCTATCTATCTATCTATCTATCTATCTATCTATCTATCTATCTATCTATCTATCTATCTATCTATCTATCTATCTATCTATCTATCTATCTATCGATCTGTCTGTCTGTCTGTCTGTCTGTCTGTCTGTCTGTCTGTCTGTCTGTCTGTCTGTCTGTCTGTCTGTCTGTCTGTCTGTCTGTCTGTCTGTCTGTCTGTCTGTCTGTCTGTCTGTCTGTCTGTCTGTCTGTCTGTCTGTCTGTCTGTCTGTCTGTCTGTCTGTCTGTCTGTCTGTCTGTCTGTCTGTCTGTCTGTCTGTCTGTCTGTCTGTCTGTCTGTCTGTCTGTCTGTCTGTCTGTCTGTCTGTCTGTCTGTCTGTCTGTCTGTCTGTCTGTCTGTCTGTCTGTCTGTCTGTCTGTCTGTCTTGTCTGTCTGTCTGTCTGTCTGTCTGTCTGTCTGTCTGTCTGTCTAAGTTTCCACACTTGCCATCTCTGTTGTTATACTGCTGTGATCAAACATCTGGTTTTATTTTCAGATGATCATTATGTACTGCCACCGGGTGTTCAAAATACATAGAGAAATTAAACAAGACATCAGACACTGAATCACGTATGTCATTCTTACATATTGTTGTAAAAAATAATGTTTTATACGTAAGTATCCTTACAGTTGGAAGTCTTAATCACACACAAGTTCACTGTTTGGTTACCCACTTCTACCAATATATATAACTATTATAACTATTATTAAAGTGACTAATACTTTTAAATACAATTTCACTAGTAATTATATAGCGATTATTTAACTTCTGGATCGATTATAGGGAAATCCTTCACGAGATGGTAGACGTGCGGTTCTTTTCACGAACGAGCGAAAGCGAGTGAGTGAAAAAAACACACACGCCTACCATCGAGTGAAGGATTTCCATATAATCGATCACAACAGTTAAATAATCTTTTTATTACATTTTTAATCAGATTATGTATGATCTTAACCAGAATTATTCGCTTTATTTAGCGTTATCGGCGGATGACGTCGACGTCGACCAACACGCGTTGTGGCACTATGTGTTGTGCCTTATTGTGTTGTGGCAGTATGTATTGTGCCTTATTGTGTTGTGGCAGTATGTATTGTGCCTTATTGTGCCTTATGTATTGTGCCTTATTGTGTTGTGGCAGTATGCATTGTGCCTTAATGTGTTGTGACAGTATGTATTTTGCCTTATTGTGTTGTGGCAGTATGTATCGACGTTCTTGTGTTGTGACAGTATGTATAGTGCGTTATTTTGTTGTGGCAGTATGTATTGTGTCCTATTGTGTTGTGGCAGTATGTATTGTGTCCTATTATTTTGTGGCGGTATGTATAGTGCTTTATTGTGTTGTGGACGTATGTATTGTGCCTTATTGTTTTGTGACGGTATGCATTTTCCCTTATTGTGTTGTGGCGGTATGTATTGTGCGTATTGTGTTGTGGCAGTATGTATTTTGCCTTATTGTGTTGAGGCAGTATGTATTGTGCGTTATAGTGTTGTGGCGGTATGTATTGTGCCTTATTGTGTTGTGGGCAGTATGTATAGTGCGTTCTTGTGTTGTGGCAGTATGTATTGTGCCTTATTGTGTTGTGGCAGTATGTATTGTGCCTTATTATGTTGTGGCAGTATGTATAGTGCGTTCTTTTGTTGTGGCGGTATGTATTGTGCCTTATTATGTTGTGGCATTATGTATAGTGCGTTCTTGTGCTGTGGCAGTATGTATTGTGACTTATTGTGTTGTGGCAGTATGTATTGTGTCTTATTGTTTTGTGGCGGTATGTATCATGCATTATTCTGTTGTGGCAGTATGTATTGTGTCCTATTGTGTTGTGGCAGTATGTATTGTGTCCAATTGTTTTGTGGCGGTATGCATAGTGCCTTATTGTGTTGTGGCAGTATGTATTGTGCCTTATCGTGTTGTGGCAGTATGTATTGTGCCTTATTGTGTTGTGGCAGTATGTAGTGTGCGTTATTGTGTTGTGGCAGTATGTATTATATGCTATTGTGTTGTGGCAGTATGTATTGTGTCCTATTGTTTTGTGGCGGTATGTTTAGTGCCTTACTGTGTTGTGGCAGTATGTATAGTGCCTTATTGTGTTGTGGCAGTATGTATTGCGCCTTATTGTATGGGGCAGTATGTATTGTGTCCTATTGTGTTGTGGCAGTATGTATTGTGTGTTGTTGTGTTGTGGCAGTATGTATTGTGTCCTATTGTATTGTGGCGGTATGTATAGAGCCTTATTGTGTTGTGGCAGTATGTATAGTGCCCTATTGTGTTGCGGCAGTTTGTATTGTGCCTTATTGTGTTGCGGCAGTATGTATCGTGTCCTATTGTTTTGTGGCAGTATGTATTGTGTCCTATTGGGGTGTGGCAGTATGTATAGTGCGTTATTGTGTCGTGGCAGTATGTATTGTGTCCTATTATTTTGTGGCGGTATGTATAGTGCCTTATTGTGTCGTGGCAGTATGTATTGTGTCCTATTATTTTGTGGCGGTATGTATAGTGCCTTATTGTGTTGTGGCAGTGTGTATTGTGCCTTATTGTGT
>JAWPHD010008951.1:30000-109422 GCA_037043455.1 Cyrtodaria siliqua | reverse complement strand
GGCCATGATAATTACACTGTAATTTGTCAGTGCTGGACAATAATGATGTTTTGTTTGTTGATATCAGAAAAAGTTGGAACATTCAGCTATATATGATTGGTAACACCAGAGTTATGGCCTTGAATTATTGAAAAATGTCGTATTCTGCCATGTTGACACTCTAGCACCTTCTTTTTGTATTATGATCTTTACCAAGCTTGGCAAAATTGTTTATATTAATGAAAGCTCTGGAAAGTCTGAGAACAGTTATATCAAATTATTAACACCAGAATTATTGATTTATTTAAAAACACTAAATTTCGCATCGTTAGCATTTCAGCGCCTTTTTTTTTTAGCTCGACTATTCGAAGAATAAGAGAGCATATGTAATCACCACGGGGTCGGCGTCGGCGTCCCACATCAAGGCTTGCGTGTAAGCTGTGTTTACAAGTGTATATCTCTTACATTTCTTATCCTACCACAACCAAATTTGTTCATGGGCTTCCTTGTAGCATTATCTTAAGGGCTGCATAAGCAATTTTGGTTCCTGTAACCCATGGGCTCCCATGGAACCCAAATTATGATAGCCCTTAAAATATGTCTGTTTCACATCAAATTTTGCGTGTAAGCTGTGTTTACAGGGTCTATATCTCTATATCTAGCTGAACTAATTTTGGAATTGGTTTCCTTGTAGTATGTTGTAAAGGGTTGGATAAGTAATTTTGTCTTCTGCAAATTCTGGGCTCCCATGGAACCCAAATTGTGATGGCCCATAAAATGTGCAATAAAGGCAGATCTAGGTTTGCATGTAAGCATGTATATATCTATAATTTTGGTTTGGGATTTGTTTATAGCATTATGCATCTTATTACTTCACCCATATTGGTGCATGGGCTCCCTCCTCCCCCCAACCCCCCTCTACCCCCGCCCGCCCCCACTCCCTTCCACACTTTTTTTATTTTATTTTTTATTTTATTTTTTTTTAAAATTATTTCTGTGTTGTTTTAGTCAATTCTTACACATATATGTTGCAACCCTCCCCTCCCCCAACACTCCACCTCCCCCGCCACCCACCACCCTGCCCCAGACTTGATTTTTTTTTTTTGACATATTTCTGTGTTGCTTTTGTCAATTCTTACACATATATGTTGCAACCCTACCCGCCCCCCTCCCCCACCCCCCTACCTCTCACCCCATCACCCCGTCCACCACGCCCCACGCTTGAACTTTTTTTTTTCTTTTTTTCTTTTACATATTTCTTTGTTGTTTTAGTCAGTTCTTACACACATATGTTATACACACATATGTTATCCCCCCCCCCCCCCCCAAACCCACTCCCACCTCTCCCCCCTGCTCCCCCCACCCATCCCCAACCCCCACTTGAAAATCTATTTATTTTAATTTTTTTTACATATTTCTGTGTTGTTTTAGTGTATTCTTACACGTATATGTTGCAACCTTCCGCCCCCCAACCCCCCACCCCGCCTCTCACCCCATCCACCCCCCCACCCCCACCACACTTGAAACTTTTTTTTTTACGTATTTCTGTGTTGCTTTTGTCAATTCTTGCACATATATGTTGCCCCTCGCCGAACCGCCCCCCCCCCCCCCCCCCCCCCCCCCCCCCACCCCACCCCCGCCTCTCACCCCTCCCCACTTGAATATTTTTTTGTTTTACATATTTCTTTGTTGTTTTAGTCAATTCTTACACATGTTGCCCTCCCCCCCTCCCCCCCCCACCCCACGCCTCTACCCCATCCCCACTCAAACTCGGATTTTTTAATTAATTCTTTTTTCTTCATATTTTTGTGTTGTTTTGGTGAATTATTACATAGCTTCTTACACATATATGTTGCCCTCACCACCCCCACTCCCCCCAGCTCTCTCCCACCCCCACCCCGCACCCCACTCAAAACTCGATTATTTTTGATTTTTTTGATTTTTTTACATATTTCTGTGTAGTTTTGGTCACTTCTTATGCTAGGTTCCCACTATCACGATTATCGTTATGAAATCGTGGTCTTAATCGTGGACTTATCGTGGTGATCCTGTCAGATCTTATCAGATCTTGAGGTCAGTCGTGGCAATCGTGTTAATCGTAGAAAATTTTTGAACGGTTCAAAATTTTTCTACGATCAACACGATCAATTGTCAATCGGGATCATCGTATCAGATCGTATTGCATCGTAACAAAGCGCGACAGATCGCATCTAATCGTGCTTCCAAATCGTGGTGATCGGGATCGATCTTAGACAAGACAAACACCACGCTCTGTTGAGATGTGTTGCGATCTCCCACGATCTGTCATCCATGGTCAGTCGGGCTGTATATATACCCGTCGGGGTAAAGTCGTAGCTCAAATCGTGATCACCCTCGATCATGATTGTGAAAGACATCGCGACCACAATCGTATCCTATCGTAACGGAGCGCATCGGTTCGTGATGAACGTATCGGAACGTATCTGCACATACCAGATCGTCCCAATATGGGGAACCCGATCGTGATGATCGTGTCAGATCGAGACCCAATCGTGGACTCGATCGAAACAATCCTATCGGAACGTATGTGATCGTATCTGAACGGGAGATCAGACCGTGACAGATCGTGACACCTGAAATTGACAAATCGTGACCAGATCGCATCCGAGCGCAACAAATCGTATCAGAACGTATCGACTCGCATCACCTCGTATCCAAACCTGAAATTTCAGAGAAGTTCCACGATCAGCTACGAATGGCCAATCGTGGCGTTCGTAACGGATCGCACGACAGTGGGAACCTAGCATTACACATAGTTATGTTGTGCTACCAACCCCACCCCACATTGTTGTAGCCTTGTTTTCTGATGGTATATACTAGCTATAAATTTATTATTCTCCGAAAAATCGAATAGTCAAGCTGCGCTGTTCTCAGACAGCTCTTGTTCATCTGATATTTACCAAACATGGCCAGATTGTTGATATCAATAAACGCTTGAACAGGTTGATCAAGCAACCATGACCGAGTGGGTAGAGTCTCTGACTTGAAATCACTTACCCCTCACCACTGTGGGTTTGAGCCTTATTGGGACCCCCACTCCCACCCACCACCTCACCTGTTATAAGAGCCATAGTTAGCCTGAGTAGAGCATCCAGAGGCCCTCTTGGGTCTTGTTGTCATGCTCATTTAAGGTCTTCATCATCATATATGTATTGTTTCAGGTGCTACTTGAGTGGTGACAGAAAAAAATGATCTTGCTTCCAGTGAAATATGGAGAGTTTATAACATATTTTGCAGCAACTCTGCAGTTATGCAGGTAAGAAGATTCTAGGCCCATTCAGTGTATTTTTCATTATGGTCTTGCTGTCTCAAAAATGTAATTTTGAAATTAAAAGCGAGTGGATTGTTCGCAGTACAAATTCGGAAGACCTATCAGAGACAGTATTCTTTGAAAGAGGATAACAATGGAAGTCATCTGAAAAAGCGAAATGCATTTGCGTGTGTTTTAAAAATGCAAATGGTTGTGTTTGTTTTCAGTGTTCAGCAATTTTTGAAAAATGCATTTATCGTTCATTTTGAGTTTTTTCATTTAAAAAAAATGTACTTAGCGTTCATTTTGCATTCAGTAGATACATTGTGCATTGGTTATTCTGCATTAATAGTTATGTTCTCTAAGTATAAGCTGCCACAATCATGCTCTAAGCGTTTATTTCCGAAGAGAGAAAAACAAGGCACTGTACAATAATCAGTTTTCCTCCCTCCATAATTTGCGAGCAGCAGCCATATAATGACATGTCTGTGCAGAGATTGACTATAGCTTCTGTATATAAAACATTGTCTTAAACCACACGCACATGATGATGAATATTACAGTTTGGGGCTTCTGCCAAAGTTTTTTTTTAACTTTTCAGACACCATTTAAACAGAACCTTAAAGGGACACACGGCAATCTTGATTTTTAAAAACTCGCGGCATCCCGTTAGTTTTTCTACATAACATGCATTATTTCAATTATTAATGTTAATTATAAGAATAGTATAAATCAAATTGTTTTGGTATATTACTGACTTTTGATAATATTGCACCAATAATATATTTCAATATATTTGGTAAAATAACAATGAAAATTGAAATCTCAAAAAATTAATTTATGATATGGAAGCTGCGTGAGGTTTAAAGTCAAAATGTCACTGTATTAATAAATCGAAAAGCTAATTTTGATGTTTGATAAAAACTTTAAGATTGCACATAGGCACATAGTGTATAGCTCTGCATATCTCTTGCATCTGTTATCAACCCACTCTCCCTCGAAATAATACCTTATGCATTTCACAAGTTTCTTTTTTATTTATATTGTTTAAGGGCATACCTTTTGCCATGGTTATCATTCCCAACCCCCACACCTTCCTTCTGCTCTCACCCCTAGCCCGTTGACAACCACTGCCAGCGGCCCCTTACCATTATTATTTTTTTAAATGTCTTTTTTTCATTTGTTAATATTGCTCATGGATATCTCTCTGCTATTTCTTTACAGTACAGATTGCTTGTATGAAGAGAGATTCCACTTTCTCTGATTGTATATCAGGTGTATAATTCGTTCATTGAGTTATGCCCCTTTTTGGACTTGGCTTATTTCTTATATATTGCATATTGTGAATGCATTCTTGTTTACAGTTTCTGTCTGATTGAAAAAGGAAATGTAGTATACAGCTCTGTCATGAGGTAGACATGGGCATATTGTCAGGGCTTTTACAGTCCGATGATTTTTATGGGATTTACGTCTACATGTAACTCAATACCTATTGTATGTAACTCATGTATAGACCGTGGCCGAGTGGTTAGAGTCTCTGACTTGCAATCACTTGCCCCTCACCGCTGTAGGTTCGATCCCTCAGGGGCCTAGGAATCTTTATGTGAGGAAGCTATCCAGCTGGCTTGCGGAACGTCGGTGGTTCTACCCAGGTGCCCGCCTGTGCACGAAAATTGCCCAGAGGGGCACCTGGGGTCTTCCTCCACCAGTGGAAGCTGGAAAGTCGCCATATGACCTTAGCTGTTGGTGCGACTATAAAATCCAATTCAATTCAATTCATGTATAGACATGCATCAGTATCAAATATTCACTATTACATATTGTATGCAGACCTGCATCAATATATTATCAAATGTGCACCATCATATATTTCATTTATATACATGCATCAGTATAATTCCAAGTATTCACCATCTTGTATTTCCTATATATGTATGTATATAATTTTATGATGTATTTGCTCAAATATATATACACAATTTTGCAGATACTCACAGATATACACAGACACACACTCACACATAGTCATACATATTATTTACAAGTAGGATTTTTCTAGAGTGCTGATCCTGCTGTATTAACCGTATAGTTATGTATGGATTACCTTTTCCTGGAAAAAAAAAAGAAAGATGCGAACCAAAAAAGGGTATTACAAAACATTTTCTAGAACTTAAATGTATACATAAAACAAGAGGCCCAAGAGGGCCTGTGGATGCTCTACTGGCTATAATGGCTCTAATATTAAGAGCTGTCATCATAAAATTCAACCGTAACATGGCGATGACATACGCCACTGGGCTTGGTGCTCATCATCCCTGCCAAGATTCCTTGAAATCCGGCCAGGCTAACCTGGACAAAGTTTGTGTATTAAAACTTTTAAAGGGACATAACTCTGCCAAAAATCAGCAACCAGAACGCAGAAATGCTATGCACAACTAGGCCTGGAATTGATCATCCCTGCAAAGTTTCTTTGAAATCAGGACCATAAATCTGGTGTTACTGGTTCAAACTGGCTGGTTTTCGAACTGGTTCAAGCTTTCATTGCTATCAAAAATCTGTTAAAGTTTGGAAAAGATCGGATGAAAATGAAGGCCCTATCGTGTTGAGGCCAAATTATAGCATATTTCAGAAAATCAAGGGCCATAACTTCAGAGGAAATGGTTCGATTTTGATGATTTTCATTGATATCAACAATCTGGTAAATCAAGGACCATAACTCCAGTATTACTGGTCTGAACTGGCTGGTTTTTGAACTCGTCCAAGCTTTCATTGATATCAGCAATCTGATAGAGTTTGGTAAAGATTGAATGCAAATTGAAGATGCTAGAGTGTTCACAAGGCTAAATAAGAATATTTTCCGTAATTCAAGGGGTCATAACTCTGGTGTTACCAGTCCGATATAGCTGTTTTTCAAACTTATCCAAGCTTTCATCAATATCAACCATCTGTACAATTCTCGTAAAGATCAAATACAAAATGAAGGTGCTAGAGTGTTCACAGGGCTTTATATGCATTTTTCAGCAAAACAAGGGCGTAACTCTGGTGTTACTAATCCGATCCGGCTGGTTCTCGAACTGTCCAAGCTTTCATTGATATAAAGACACTTGCAAAGTTTCTTAAAGATCCAATTAAAAATGAAGTTCCTATTGCGCTAACAAGGCAAAAGTTAACGGATGACGACGGACGACGACAACGACGAACGGCGGACAAATCGCCATCCAGGAAGAAAATTGTAAAGAACAAGATTAGTGTTTTACTATGTCACTTGTTGTGGTGTCCCAGCATTTTGGAGTATTTCATTGAGGTTTAGAAAAATCAAATAAGGCTGCATCTATAGGCCTATTTTACCAATGTTTATATATTGATTCCATATGGCTTCAGATCGAGCAACTTTTAAATTTGTGTATGCTATCCACTTTTCCACTTTGTATTAAGATGTAATATGTTTTTAAAACTATTTAATAATAGGATTTTTCTTCATGATCAATAAAAAATTTGGCCTACAGGAGTATTTTGCTAAAAAAATTGTTTCTGACCAAACGTTAACATATCTTGTGTGTCTATCTCCTCCCACAGTTTTTAAGTGATTGTTTCGAAACTTCACAGGATGCTTACCTTAGATGTCAAGATATGCATATTGATTTTGCGTCAACATCGACCTTGTATTACCAGATGTTAGGCCCTGTTTAGCTCATTTGAGCCAAAGGCTCAAGGTGAGCTATCGTGACCATTGTGACCATTGGCCATCCGTCTGTCGGTCATCCGTTAACTTTTGCTTAGATGACTTCTCTTGATAAACTGCTTGACTGATTTTGACCAAACTTCACATGGATGATCCTCACTCATAGATCAATGGCTTTCAAGTTTGAAAAAATTAGGTCAACATGACATCCAAGATGGCCGCTGTTACCATAAAAGCTTGAAACCTTAAAAAAATATTCGTCTCAAGAACCAATGAACAGATTTTAAAAGTTTTTCTGTATGAGTGATTGCTAACCCATAGACTATCATGTCCCCGGGGTCAAAAATGGGCAAGTCCTCGAGGTCCACGATTTATTTGTTGTATCTAGAGATTTTTCACTTTTTACATAGATTTTACTTACATGGTGGATAGATGTTACGGACCTTGGCTGCTCAAAACTGCGTAACATGATCCTCATGGTTGCCCATGTAACGGACCCTGGCCATTATAAAAATGGAAAAATAAAGATAAATCAACATAAGTATAAGTGACGGAACTTTTAAATAACCTACCTCAAAATATATCAGAATGTATGTTCTTTATTAGAACAAATGCATCTAACAAGATCTAACAAGATGAATTAAATTTACTCTTGACTGGTCGATACAATGTCGATGACTTTAAAAGCCGAACTTTTACACTTTCTTTCTCATTTTATGGCAAATCAAACTTCATTTGTTTAAAATTTGATCATGATGTAAAATGTGTATGGAAGACCATAAGAGCTATGAGAAAAAAGTGCACTGTTGCTATATAAACCACATGGCTGTTAGCCGCAGGTGTTGATATATGATATGCATGTTTATTACATTAGAATTCAGATGAAGGTTTTATCACCGCTTTTGTGTAAATAAACTATAAAAGGAGCAATCGGCAAATTGACATTGCAAAACTTTGATGATAAATTTGATTTGACTACAAATTCCTTTTGACAGGAATCTAAGGCTCCGACATGCAAGTAGGACGTAACCAATATGGATTCCTTCTAAATGCATTCGAGATATGCTTTCATGAATTGGCATGAAGTGATCGATATGTCACAAATACAAGAGAAACCCTCATATAAATGTGCTTCAGTTTCCAGACGCGTAGCCAGAAAAAAAAAAAAAAAAAATGTTCCAAAAATGCAATAAAGTCCGAAGTGGGATAGGGGCTTAGGGGTAAAATATTTCCAAAATATGTTTGCTAAATATCTACCGTGAGAGTGATTTTAACGCCGAGCACATTGTAGACATCTTCGCTTGCAAGAAAGATTGCCGCTTGGCTTTTCTCTTTAGAGTTTAACAGACTTCAAAGTTGAGAACAATTATTTTGATAATAGTTACAGACTGTAATATCACACGTAGCTCTAGGGAATAAAGCCTTAGTTTTACCTTCAAAATAGAAACATATTTTGATTTTCCTTTAAGTACTTACTACCACTGGGGAACAGTTAAATCATTGACAATACCTTGTAAGATGTATAAATTTGTTATACTTCCAGGAAACCCATACTTTTGAGCTCTTGTTTGTTATTTCATACTACATGTGTGTAAGGGTCAACTGTGAGAAATGCCGTGGACTTGATCAGGCATGTTACATTTTGAATTTGATAAATAAATATCGTAAATGTGGAAACTTTAACACCAATTCTTTTTTTTCTAAGCTAAAGATCCTGAAATCTAACACGATCATCAAGAGCTTCACAGGGGGGCTTCCTCTCTGATCCCCTGCCCACCCCTTGGAACCCAACAGGCGTAGTACAGTTCAAAATCACCCAGCTACGCCCCTGGTTTTATATGAAATGTGCGCATGCATTAAATAAGCCTCATATTAAGTTTGATTGAATTATTATTTATGAAAATGTTCGGAAAGGAAAACACGATGATTCTGTGTATTATTGTTTTTAACCAGGTTTTCAAAACCTAAAAGTTAAAACCTAAAAGGTTTTAAAACCTGGTTGCTAGTATTAGATTAATCAGGTTTTCAAAACCAAGATCGTCGAATGTCGTTTGGCTGGCGGGTGGCGTGGTTTCCGGGCAATAACTTTAGTAAAAAATAAAATACTATTAGCTTATAAATTATGGAAAGGAACCAAGGGAATACATTTGAGGTCACTGGGATCAAGGTCACTGTTACGGAAAACAGAAAAATGGTTTCCGGGCTGTGTAGGTAGCTTATAGAAGGGAAGCTTGGGATTGAATTTGATGTCACTGGGTCCAAGTTGCTGTTACTTTAAATAGATATTTTTTTTGGGCAGTAACTTGAGTTAGGAATGAGATTTGGAATGAAACTTTGTGAGTAGGTAGCTTATATGGAACTTAAGCTTGGGATTGCAATGGAGGTCATTGGAGCCAAGGTCAATGTCACAGATCTTGGTGTGTAGGCAGCTTATATGGAAAGGAAGCTTGGATTGCATTTGAGATCACTTGGGTGAAGGTCACTGTTACTAAAAATAGAAAAATAGTTTCTGGGTTTAAACTTGAGTTAGGAATGAGATATTCAGGCAAAACTTGATGTGGAGTTGATTTTGAGGTGTAGGGATCAAGGTCAGAATGGTTTGTAAACATGAATAATTTCATATTTTCACTGAAATAGATTTCCTCATTGGTTTTCGTGGCATTTGCATTTTCTAGTTAATCCTCAATATTCATTGATATGGGGTTCATATTGCTAGCAGTTGTACATATTATTAAATACAAGTGTAGTTAGATCAAAAAACAAAAATACATTATAGCCTTTAAGTATCATTATATGAGTTAATATTAATTAATTGTGCACTAATAATAATTATATATTCTTTTGAGGAGCCTATGCATTTAGTGCATATGTACATTGAAATAGGCAATTGAAACCCCTTATGATGGTTTTACTCGTATTTGGATTGACACCATTTTCCAGATGGTCTCCTTCCCGGTGTGGTTGCTGGGGTAGAATACAACCACTGCAAACACACCGTCACATGCAGAGGGGTAGGACCCCCCCCCATTCATATTCATTTTGTCATTTTTTGTTCATGCTCATTAAAGGTCTGCATCATGACCCCTGCATTGTTTCAGGTGCCATCTCGCTCACATCACTAAGAGCAGTGGCAGAAAAACAATAAAGGTGGCTCCAGCATATATGGAGTGTCTACAATAGAATTTGCAGCAACTCTGCAGTTCAGGGTGAGAAGGTCCTAGGCCCATTCTCCATATTTTATCTCGATGTACATGGAGGATGAGCCTGGCATGTTCATGCCTGTTTGGCGCCATATAACCTTTCATGTGTTGGTGCACCTTAAAACCCAATTCAGTTCAATTTAATTCCAGATTGTCTCCAGTCCCTTTAAGTTTTATAAATGTCTTGATTTACCCCAATTCTTAACATATCCTTTCTAATTTGTTCCTGTTTTTGACTGGCTAACAATAACACTGATTCACACAGACTCTGCCAGCTCATATTCCCCATTCATATTTACAAGTTTTACTCAGGTATATCACTGGAAAATGGTCCGTAAATACTCCGGCATTAAATGTGGGTCAACATTTTCCTTGAAGATAAGAATTATTGGTTTGTCCAGTTCATAAGCTTCTTTAACTTCCATTTGACACCAGTCATTGACACAAAATGCTTGAGAAACAACAAAAATTGCTATGCACGAGTGTGCTATAAATACTGATAAAAGTGATCCTTTGGGAGCAACAAACACAATTTAGAGATTAAAGCAGCAAACTCGGTTTTATTGAGTCTGTTCATGAGAAGTAATGAAAGAAGCAACACCTCTCACGCCCGCTAGCACCGGCTTAAGCGGTATTCTACATCAATGCCACCTATATTGGGCTTGTTGGTCCCAAAGGACCAGTAAAAATAACACTATCATATAAAATTATGCAATACATCTCCTAATTTCATGGATGATCGAAAGCCCAGGTCGAAAATAAACGTCGCCGAGACAAACAATGTCATTATTGAAACCTACCATTTTTTTCAAGGTTTTGTCTAATACTTTGTAGACTCTTTCCATTACCAAATCACCATTCTCATTACAATATGACAGAAATACAAGGTTCCCTTCATCTAGTTTTCCCTTCTTGAAGTCGTCCAAGAATTTCTGTAAAATATTATTTTTCCTTTTTCTTTTAACCATTTTAACAACAGTCACAGATGTGATAGCAATTAATGTTGTTGCAACAAATATGATTACAGAAATTGCCACAATTAAACCAGTTCTGTGACAAAAAATTAGAAGCATTCAAAGCAGTTTTGTCAATATCCACGTAAGGTCTCCCTCCAGTGTACATTTGTGTGTATTCTTCATGGAAGGCCCAAGATCATCAGCGACCCATGTTATGAAGTCCAGACTTTCACATGTACATTCCAGTGGATTTCTTCGGAAGTCAACATCAAAAGAACCTAAGTTTTTTGCTACCCTAATCTGAAATATATGTTTTAAAGCTCATCAAATCCACTTCCGTCAAGGTACACGATTCTGTTGTCGCATAGATCAAGCATCTCTAGCAGTCGTAGATGTGTAAGTTAGAAAGTTTTTGACTCTAAATTGTTTCCTTTCAAGTCTAAAATTCTTAATCTGAAATTATTCAAAAACATGTGATAAGGAATGAGCTTAAGCTGATTGTTAGCCAAAGCGAAATGTTGAAGGCAATCAAATGTTTTCAGAAGATCTCCGAATTCATGAAGCTTTCCATTAGGAACAGTCTGTTATTGGACAAGAACAGGCTTCTTATATTATATTGTTCATCAAGCATATTTGGTGAAAGGTAGGTAATTTCATCGGCCGACAGTCTACTTCTATCATTTTGTTGTTTCTTGGCCAGCAAACTGTTGCATTTAGCTTTTTTATACGGTTTCCTTGTAAATACAGTTTTTTCCAGTTTCCCGTACAGTTCAAGTAATTCAGTGACAAGTTATTGATATTGAATCTGAAATTGTTAGAAACATGGCTTAAATCAAAAGTTTCTAATGCTGGAACAACATTTGACATAGCACTTCACGATGCTGTGTCAGATGTCCGTCCTAGTTTACCAAACATTCTCTCTGGGATCCAACTCATATTGAACATCCAGATATTCTGCAGAAATAGTTTGAGACTCCATTTTTCCCATATTAATCCACTTAACTTACTGGTAAAAAACACAGTTGTATTAGATATGTCAAAGTCTTGTATGGAAGAAGAAGTATTTAAAAAACTTAGATCTTCTATTAGTATATTAGTGCCAGTGTTAGTGTTTTTATAGTCTTTTTTCTAATCATTTCTGTGAATTCGTTATTCAAATAGATATACATTCCATTGCTATGTAAACCATTATAGGTCCTTAACCCTTTAAGGTTTAATGATTTGAGATTCGGTGTAGATCCATTATTCACAAGTGGTACAACTATGTCAGGACTCCTTAAGTGTTGGCAATTAGATAAACATTACGTGGGCCCGCCTTAATTGCATTAAGCGATGGGAAAGCTTGTATTAAATTAGCGGGATTTTATAATGGATATTTCGACAATAAAAAACGTTTAAAAACATGTTTTACTGAAAGAATGTGATAACCCGTTTAAAATTACCTATTTAATGTTTTAATTTTACAGTATGCAAACTTTTTAAACCGAAATTAAGGTTTTATTTCATACCCTTGTTCTGTGATGTTTTCATGATTGTAGTCGGTTACATAAACCTCTGTAATTTGGTCGGGAATAGTCTTGGGCAAATTTTGACGGCAAGTTAATGTGTTTCTATCTTGAATGCAGTCATTGTAACCAATGGACAGGTAAGATGATGCTTTCGTGATCACGCAAATTATCCCAAACAAAATTCTCAGATCCATTTTTCAGGGTGACAATTTACTCATCTGCTGCTGAAAATGACAAACAAATGAGTTTGGTATGAGTTGAAATAAGGCAGAAAAGATCTAGCTAGTTTTATAAAACATCTGTTAATTATTTATTATAATAAAACAAAAATGTTAACTTGAACAATCGTCAAATACATGTACAATGGCGTATATATTCTCTATGTAACACTTCAGATGTCGCCAGGCGTGTAGCTGAGAACGAAAATGGTCTAGCTACGTGCCTGTTCTGAATTACACCTATGAGCCAATGAAAAGCTGTATTTTGGTACTGGTGTAACTATTTTTAGCTCGACTGATCAGAGATCAGCAGAGCTTTTGCCGTGGTGCGGCGTCCGTCGTCCGTCTGTCCGTCTGTCCGTAAACTTTTATTTGTAGCGACTACTCCTCTGAAACTACTGGATGGATATTCATGAAACTTTACAGAAATGTTGCCCATAAAGTCTAGTTGACCATAGCAAAAATTCATGTTGATGTGAAATCCAAGATGGCCGCCAAAACTAAAAATAGAGTTTTAAAATACAAGTTTGTAGCGACTAGTTCTTGAAAACTTTAAGAGATATTGATATGGGACTTTTTCTAAAATTATCAGCATGACATATTGTTGGTCCTTGTCAAAAATCGTTTTGATTCGACGTTAAAAATGGCTGCCAGCGGCCATCTTTGTTTACATAGAGTTATATAGTAAAAACTTGTAGCGACTACTCCTCTGAAACTACTTGGCGGATTTTCATGAAACTTCACAGGAATGTTGCTCTTAATGTCTAATTGATCCTAGCAAAATTTCAGATTGGCCAGAAATTCAAGATGGCCGCCACAGCTAAAAATAGATTTTTAAAAAATAAGTTTTTAGCGACTACTTCTTGAAAACTATAAGTGATATTGATATGGGACTTTTTCTAAAATGATCAGCATGACATGATGGTTATCCGAGTCAAACATTATTTTGATTCGACGGTAAACATGGCTGCCAGTGGCCATCTTTGTTTACATAGAGTTTTTTTTTGTTTAAATGCAGTCAATTTATTAATGAAAGAATTCAATTATTTCAAAGAACACGTACATTCCATCCTCTAAGTACAACAAAACTCCTATTTGGCAGTGATAATCCAACAGACGAAGACAATTTAGCTTTATTTACAAAAGTTCAAATTTATATAAAACGTACTCGCCCTTTCTCTCTTAATTAATATGTACCTGTCCCCTGTGATGTTGACGTTGAGGAGCAGGTTATGGGCAGGGCAGGAGAGGGTGGGAACCATGCAGGGATGTTTGGTCGAGACAGCTGTGGTCGTGATGATATTATTCTTCTCATATCTTTTTTTTTTTTTTTTTTTCGCTTTCTTCAATTTGAATTAATTGAGATATTTATTTGTTAACCCCGCCATTTTAGTTTAATAAACGTAACATGTAAAGCTGTGGGAAGGACTGTAACTAATGTTGGAATAACTTGTAGTCCAACTCAATTGCTTTGTTTTCATGCTTATTATGCCACTGTTTATATATGTTATGCGCAAAATAAGAATATGGACAATTCCGGAATTGCTCTGCGCAAAGTAAGAATTATTAAAATGCGCGGTATTATCGGAATTCTCAAAATGCGCGGTTCAATAGAGTTATATAATGAAAACTTGTAGCGATTACTCTTCTGAAACTCCTTGACGGGTTTTCATGAAACTTCACACGAATGTTGCTCTTGATGTCATTGATCCTAGCAAAATTTCAGGTCGGCCGGAAATTCAAGATGGCCGCCATGGCTAAAAATAGATTTTCAAAATACAAGTTTGTAGCGACTACTTCTTGAAAACTATAAGTGATATTGATATGGGACTTTTTCTAAAATGATCAGCATGACATGATGTTGGTCTTGTCAAAAATCATTTTGATTCGATGTTAAACATGGCTGTCAGCGGCCATATTTGTTTACATAGAGTTATATAATGAAAACTTGTAGCGACTACTCCTCTGAAACTACTTAACGGATTTTCATGAAACTTCACAGGAATGTTGCTCTTGATGTCTAATTGATCATAGCAAAATTTCAGGTCGGCCGGAAATTCAAGATGGCCGCCACAGCTAATAATAATTTTTCAAAAAACAAGTTTGTAGCGACTACTTCCTGAAATCAAAATCAATCAGTAGAGCTTCAAGGTCATTGACCTCTCGTTTTATATATGTTGCGCTTTGAGTCCCTAAATGAACATACAAGATTATAATCAAATCCATTCACATTTGGACAAGATATGCATTTTTTTGTGATTTTTGACTTGATTAATACCACCAAGGGGGCCCCCAGTGGGCGGAGCCAAAATCCAGTGTGAAAATTATAAGGTTATCTGCCCTTTGCTTGGAGGGTCAAGGTCACATCCACATTTTCTTTGTCACGTTGCGATGTACCACCCAAGATACAACTATAAACAAAGTTTGAGAGGTGTAGTGCATACAGTTTGCGAGAAAGTGACCTAAACGCAAATGCAAATGCTGACGTTAAAAATTATTAAGTTATCTGCCCCTTGCTTGAAAGGTCAAGGTCACATCCACATTTTCTTTGTCACATTGCGATGTATCACCCAAGATACAACTATTAACAAAGTTTGAGAGGTGTAGTGCATACAGTTTGTGAGAAAGTGACCTAAACGCAAATGCTGATGTTAAAAATTATTAAGTTATCTGCCCCTTGCTTGAAGGGTCAAGGTCACATCCACATTTGCTTTGTCACATTGCAATGTACCTCTCAAGATACAATTATATAGGAAACTTCCTATCTGAACCAATGAAGTAACCAAACTTTTCGTTCTTTCTTCTCTCTCAATTATTCACTGATTTTGATGAGACACATTCAAAAGATTCATAGTGAATAGCAAAATGGGATTATAATAATTTATGTTTATTTTCAAAACAAGAAATTGTATAAAGATCTAGGTTTTGACATAGTCAAAGTTTCCGTCAAACACTCCTTTTTTGCTCCAAATGTGAGAGAAAGCAGAATACTATCATTGGAAAGAAAATTAAACTTGTGATGGGATTTGGCATGAACAAAACTTGTATCTATAAAACTCTTCATGATATGTCAGTGTTTAAAGTTGGGAAATATTTTGTAAAATTTTTGCATATTACTAACTTTTTATAATATTGCACCAGTAATATATTTAAAAATTTGGTAAAATAGTGATGAAAGTTGAAATCTATTTTTTTTATTTAATTATATGCAAGCAGTTTTAAAGTCAAAATGACGCAGGATAAGTAAATTGAGGAGCAAATTTTAATGTTTGAATAAAACTCAAGATTGCCATGTGTCCCTTTAAACATTCACAGAAAAAAAGTCCGGAAAAATCGCATCTGTGCATTTTGAGATATTTGATCTTAACTTCATCAATTTTAATACAAAAGTGCAATGACCCCATGAGCACACCGAGATGATTTTCTTCACGTAACACTCTATGACGTAAAGACGTCAACAATGTCAGGAACCAGATTTTCAAGATTGTGCTTGTGATATTCTGATGAAACCCAGCAATAAATTACAAGGTAAGTAAAATATGGGACCTCTGATAGACTTAGATAAAATATGCATGAATGTTTTTGATAAATTATGTGTATAACTTGTGAATTCGGCTTTCTTTAGCAGCCGATGCGTTATTGTGTCACCGGTTTTCGTGGGATCACTCGATTAAAATACGTAGTATCAATGCATATGTTTTATGTTTAATTAATAATATACATGCAGTATACTTAATTTGAATGTATTTACAAGATGTTGTATAACAAACAAAAAAAACATTGGAAAAAATAACAACTCTTGGGTTATGTCTATTTTTTAATCTACAGAAGCCCATATGGATCAAAAATTAAAAGTATATGTTATATTACAAATCATGCATTTACTTTAAGAAAACAACATTTTTAAATAACTTAAACATAATTTTAAGACATCCAATCGATACATATTGAATAAATATGTGGGTGTGTTTGTGATCTATGAGGATAGAACCATTTGGTTTCTGTTTTCTACAGTATAGACTTAACGTTTACTTTAGCTGGTTTATGACGTCTGAAATGTTATATGCATTTATTGTAGAAGATGACTGGATGGATGATGGCCTTGTTCTGACTAAATCCATTTTGTACATACATTTGGAGAGGGAAAACGTGGAATGAGGTAAAGTGTTACATAAAATCAAATCAAATTGATGTTTTTCGCATACAAGTGAATTTGTCTAGATCTATCTTAAAATGAATACTTCATTTATACAATATGGAGCAAATATAGAACACATTTATCAGGTTTTAACAAGATATTATGTCTGTAATGGTCTAAAATGTAATCATGTATAATCATGAATTTGGATGTATGATGGTTTTATTTTAACAAAAGCATGTGAATAAACACTCATTTCAAAACAAGAAAAGGAGGGACATTTAATACATATTTGATATAATAAACTCAAACTGATCTTTGCTATAAATAAAACATTCATAGTCATTGATAAACTCAAACTGATCTTTGCTATAAATAAAACATGCATAGTCAAATGATAAACTCAAACTGATCTTTGCTATAAATAAAACATGCATAGTCAATTGATAAACTCAAACTGATCTTTGCTATAAATAAAACATGCATAGTCAAATGATAAACCCAAACTGATCTTTGCTATAAATAAAACATGCATAGTCAATTGATAAGCTCAAACTAATCTTAGCTATAAATAAAACATGCATAGTCATTGATAAACTCAAACTGATCTTTGCTATAAATAAAACATGTATAGTCAATTGATAAACTCAAACTGATCTTTGCTGTAAATAAAACATGTATAGTCAATTGATACAATAGCCCAGATGTTGAGTATGACATAAACGCATTGCCTTTTGTTTTCATCAAAGAGTTAATTAATTATTTCCATTTAAGTGAATATATCGATGTGTGCGTCCTATGTAACATAAAGAATGACCAGCCAACCTCTCGAGTATATGAAAAGGGCTTTCAAAGTTTACTCCGTGCCAGTCAGGAAAGAGGTAACATTCCAATCAACAAGACATTTAATGAATATGACAGTGCATTTGATATTGGTTGTTATCAGTTATTTTTAAATGCATCTTACATATGCCAAAGTTATAAAGTAATGGTCCATGTCATTTTCTGGTTTTGTTATGAAGGAAATTGCAAAGAAGATCTGCAGTTATATCATATGTCTTTGCGCACTCTATGATATGAGAAAATATCCTTTTTGTCCTGTATGTATCTACACTGTGATTGAGTGAGTGAGTGAGTAAAATTTACTAACTTGTATATAGAGTTTAATTAACATTGTTGAAGTGATACGGAAAATAATTCCCGAGTGAGAAAGATTCTTGCGATATAGAAACGAGTGTGTTTTCGCATGAGTTTCTATATCGCAAGAATATTTCTCACAAGTGAATTATTTTCCGTATCACGACAAAAATGTTAATTAAACTTTATAATATATATTCTGTGATGAATTTCTTTCCAATCATCTTTTGACACAAGTATTCCTTCTTCTGTCACTCCTTTGGCGAAAGCGCGGAGTAATATCATGACGTCAATTCGTGACGTAATATCGTGACGTCTGTCGTTTAGTTCATAACATTTGGCTACTGTGCTATCTTGCACACTAGGCGAGATAGCACAGTAGAGGAAGGGATATGTTATAGATTTTCTCAAACTGGGAAATTTTTATAATTCATCACAGAATATATAATATTAATATTTAACTACTACAGTCTTAAAACATTCATGCTTTGAAAAAAAACAATTGTTTTCGGTGATCAGTTAACGTTTTTTTGTGCACCAAGAATGCAGACGCATGTATAGTCACCCCTTCAGCTTCAGAACTGCCAAAGAATGAAGTAGTAACTGCAAGGACAAGACGCTCTCATACAGACAGTTTTAACTTTGAGTCAAACTGGTTGTTTGTGGAACTGGAGCAAATTACTGTGTGAAGAAAAGACGCAATGACGTTTATCATGTTAAGACACTGGAATTTCAAAATACCATCAGAGAAATATGCAAACGCAGAAGTGATGAATGTGCTGAACAAATTGTAGGTCGACTTGAATATGCTCAAGATCTCTCAGCTGTTGAGGCAAGATACCATCTGTCATGCAGTTCAAATTTTAGGACTGGATACCAGATTCCCAATCAATATGAACTGTCAGAGGGAGTATCGGAATCTACACTGTGGATTTTTTTCAGGATTGAATCATCGGAATCTACACCAAAACGGAAAACATCGGAATCTACACCAAAACGGAAAGCGGGGAGGCCTTCCAGAATTTCAGTTGAGGATGCATTTTTAGAACTCGTGAAATACTTCGAAAGCAAGTCTGAAAGTCAATTAAGTGACTAATCTTGTAGAGAAAATGGAACAGATATGTGGACATGAAGCGTTTAGTGTTGTTTATATGAAGAAGATACTGGTAGATTACTTTGGAAATGCCATAGTTATAACAGAAAAAACAACGGTAAGCATAATGTTGTGACATTTGCAAGCAAAGCTAGTCTGATTTTACACATGTTTTATCAAAGAAAGGGGAAAATGACAGGGAATCTGAAAAACAAGAAATCATCAAGAAAGCTGCAAAGTTAATTCTTGATGATGTTAAATCAATGGATGTTACCAAATTCAAAGACGAGTATGCGACGGCTGATGACATGATATCAGCTGAACAGAACCAAAGCTACGTGTCTGGAAGTTTAGTTATTCCTTGAAACACTGATAGATCATAAGAAGACAGACCAAAAACTTATTTCGATAGGACAAGCTATTGTCCAATCAACGATTCCGAGAGCTTTCATTGGCCCATTACAACTTGGACTTGGTGTAAAGATGCATCACCACTTTGGATCTAAATTCCTTATAGAGAGTCTACACAATCTTGGCTTCTGTTGCTCTTACCAGGAAGTTCAACGTTTTGAAAGGAGTGCTGCCATAACACACCGAACTGATATGCAATCTAACGATAACAATCGCTTAGTACCATATGTTGCTGACAACGTTGACCACAACACAAGAACATGAGATGGCCATAACACATTCCATGGAATGGGTATAATTGCAGCCATTACTCCATCAGTTAAGTCCGTTGAACGTATACCAAGAACTCGCACGACAAATGATGACCTTGTAGCTGTGGACAAAATAAATATTAACAAAACAGTTACATGGAAAAGATGCTTTTCAAAAAACTGGCAGAACGCACGCATTACAAGGATCCAACAATTGAATGAGATTTTCTGATAACGCTTGCGAGACCATTATTGTTGGTCTGCTATCATGCAGTTGGTTCAAGCTGGGCCGTATCCTGTAACTTCATCCATTGTCTTCCTTCCCATGATTGATTTGAAGACATGTTGGAGATATAAACTATATTAGAGCACAGCGGGACGAACCAACGACTTTTCGCAGTCCGAATGGATAGCTTCCTCACACATAAATATTTCTGGTCATATGAGGGCTCGAACACACAGCGTATAAGGGCAAGTGATTTCAAGGCAAGAACTCTACTCGGCCACGGATGTCCCATAATTAACCTATGTTAGAGATACGCACTTCAAAAAAGAGCATAATAACTATTTCATTTACAGTTGTATAAAAATAGTATAAAAGTCGAACAGGAAATGCAGCTTTCACAGAACACAGTAAACCCAAAAACACGCAAAAGGACAAAATGAATGGCAATGTTAACAAAGAATAAAGGCATATGACATCACAAACTTAAAAACGGTTGACAACAGGGCTACCGCCTTGGAATGGTCAGTGGCAAAAAAGGCCGCTGTTTTTTTTAAAAACATGATACTTATAGTTTATATTGGTCTATCAGCATGCATTATCTATGCATGCATTATTGTAGAATACTGAACAATAAGCTCAAAGCAACGTAACCTCGAAAATTTGCAAGTATGCAATTAACCATTTTATCACTTTAATTATATTTTAAAATTCTCATCGTATTTATTTTAAATTAAATTTTAGTGTCTTATCAATCTCTGGTACCATGATTCAGATGCAGATGGGTTTCCTCACTTTAAAATAAATGTAATATGCTGCAATGATGTTTTATAAATTTATTCCCGTTTCTGTTTAATTTCATATTCCTACTGACATATATATCAGCTATATTACAGAAATCAACGATTTTATTTTATTCATTTTTTCAACATACTGCCCCAAAATACGTGAACTTTTACATCAATTTATGATGCAATAAAACATGTGTAATTATGATTGTTCATCATTCTATCATTTCAATCAGATTAGTTATGTTCAAATGACGCCTTACAAAATTATTCCTGTTTTCAGCAATTTTTTTATGAAAAACACGTTTTAATACAAAACAATTAAAGTCTTATAGATCATCACATGCTTGAGGACTTTATTCTGACACACCTTTGGGCCTTTCTCTGTGCAAAATCGTAAAAAACTGAGTTGTAATATGGTATTTAGTATTTTTTTTATTTTATATCCAAGTAACACCCAATATATTACAGAATTGTATATATAGATTTACAGAATTTTTGGATTTTTTTTACAAGTTTAGCCCCAAAATCTTATACTATTAACCTCGAATTGATTTCTAACACCATGATTAACATAAAGATGTATTTGGGAGAGCATTTCCGCACTGTTAAATGATTCTAATTTGCTAAAATTATGTTTAATAAAATAATTAAAATTTCAGGCGATTATCTCTAAAAATCGCAACTTTTACCCCAAAATTTAGCATTTCCCATGATGGAAAATGGATGGACTTTTTTTCTGAAACTTGTCTGCGATTCTGAAAATGCTAAAATACTTTCTGTTGGAATTTGTTTGACCATGACCCATGATGTCGTCTATAATACCTATACTAAAAACCCATATAAGTATGAATATAATATATGAATAACAACTGATGACATAATGCCACGTCTACATCACACATTGTTTATTGCCTAATTTATTACTTAATTTTGGCCCTTTGTTTGACATAGAGATTTCCACTCTAATAAAATTGTTTAAACTTCACTGCAAAAATATTCTGACATAGCTTAATGTTCTTACACTTGGCATAAAGTTCACAGGTGGTGATGTGATGTGTGTCTTCTGGACTTTTTTAACTTAAATATCAAATAAGCCGGGAGTATGCATCACCTTTTTGAAGTTCTAGCCTCTACTACCTAAAACAACGAATATTTACACTTAGAATACTCTTGCACCAGAATAGTCTTGGACCAAGTATCTTCACTTATCTTCACTTCACTACACTCTTGTCAAGTGAGCGCTTTGAGACCCCTGGGCCTCTTGTTTCTTCAAATTTTAAGTTTTCTGCAGATTTTTAATTTTTCAGTAGAAGCATTCATGTCCTATGGACATATTTCTAGTTTCTTATATATTGTATATAGTGACAGCTATATTGTGCACAACTCCTCCTGCAGTTTCCATCCGGGTAATGAGCATGTCCCCAGTTTCCATCCAGGTAATGAGCATGTCCCCAGTTTCCATTCGGGTAATGAGCATGTTCCCAATTTCCATTCGGGTAATGAGCATGTCCCCAGTTTCCATCCAGGTAATGAGCATGTCCCCAGTTTCCATCCGGGTAATGAGCATGTCCCCAGTTTCATCCGGGTAATGAGCATGTCCCCAATTTCCATTCGGGTAATGAGCATGTCCCCAGTTTCCATCCGGGTAATGAGCATGTCCCCAGTTTCCATTCGGGTAATGAGCATGTCCCCAGTTTCCATCCGGGTAATGAGCATGTCCCCAGTTTCCATTCGGGTAATGAGCATGTCCCCAATTTCCATTCGGGTAATGAGCATGTCCCCAGTTTCCATCCGAGTAATGAGCATGTCCCCAATTTCCATTCGGGTAATGAGCATGTCCCCAGTTTCCTTCCGGGTAATGAGTATGTCCCCAGTTTCCATTCGGATTATGAGTGTGTCCCCAGTTTCTATCCGGGTAATGAGTATGTCCCCTTTTGTGGAATCCCATTGAAAGTGCATTAACAAAAGAAAACAATTAGAACTAAAATAATCCTGACTATGTTTACATGTAACTTAAAGTTTAGTATGTTTACACTTTTATCTAGACTGTGCTATACTTGAATAATAAATAATAAATTGATAAAAGTGTGTATTGATCCATACTCGGCTGATGATACTCCAGGTCATGTGACAGATTGACTAATAGGGCTCGATCTTAGATATAGTAATAATGTTCTAAAAATAAACTGAAACGGTCAATGATTTCAGACAAACAGTTCATTACTTACACGGTATATATACAAAAGTATAAGTTTATTATTTCGGACATCGCATTGGGAGGTTTACACAGTATGAGACGTCATTGAGCTCACAGATACCGGTATTTGTGATTGAGCTTTAGCCCAGATATATCCCTATTCACATATTTATCAAGTATGTATTTATAATTCAAGGATAGCACTGCAGGCAGTTGACGTTGTTAGGATGTCGTGTTGCATGTTGGGACTGTTATTTATGTTTTTCCTATAGATAAATGTAGATATATAAATAATTGAGATTTTAAGTACTAAACAATAGAAAATATAATGTTCACAACTTTCAAAAGTGCTCCACACTTTGTTTTAAATCTCAATATTATTGTTTATATGATTGATGCATAATCAGTTATGTAATATGTTATACCACTTTAAACTGAGTATATTGTACCAGTTAGTCATCTTGTGTTTCGTTTTGACAAGAGTCATGCATATGGTAATACATATCAATATAGAATAGTTTATTTCAAATCTGCCCGTGAGGTACAAATATGATAATATTATAATGACAAGACAGTGATATTTTAAGACACAAATAAGCAATAATACAAAACTGAAATATGCATAACACTAGCCTGGTATGCATTATCTCAATGAATAATAATATGAACTTCTATCTTTTGTTTAAATAGTATTATTAAAACTCTGTACTCATAACTTATTGAGCCTGATAGAATGAATGAATGAATGAATGAATGAATGGTGTTTTACGGCACGTCGACACATAAATAGGTCATATTGTGCGCAAAAAGTGAAGAAAAATGAAGAAAATTTAATGAAGTATTAATTAAAAATTAATGTAAATATATAAAGATAAAAACTATTAAAAAATAAGGGATGATAAGGTGTAATATAAACTATGTATGTAAATCAACGAATGCCCGTCAACGGGTATATAAACAAGTAAATATATATAAAAACACATTATAATGATTTATATAGTCTGATCTCTTTTAGGAAATCTAAAACAAGACTAAAATCTACAGTATCAAATAACTCTTTCATAGTATTAACATTGTAGTACCTTTAACGCATAGGATCAAAGTCTACACATTCCAATAAGATGTGTTTGACCGTTAACGGCCTGATAGAAAAATATTCAGTAACACTACATGTATTGCATGATGTATATATTTTTGTTCTATATATGTACATATATGTTGACTTTCGTCTATGTTAACTTTTGAATTTGAATTGTATGCTATAATTATATGTATATGCTCTCCTAGATCTTGGAAGAAAAAATAAAGAATCTATCTATCTTCTTCAAATGCAATCTCAATGGGATTACACAAAAGGGGGTAAAAATGCACCAAAGTTGTGGCATGGGTCTACCATCCCAATGCACATTACGTGGTCCGAGTATTAACTTTCATACCCAATTCACGTTTTACCCTTCTCCAAGAAGCGAAAACAGGGTTGGCTGGGGTATGAAATAAAAACTTAATTTCAGCTTAAAAAGTTTGCATATTGTAAAATTAAAATATTTTAAAACAGTATGTAATTTTAAAAGGGTTAACACATTTTTTCAGTAAGAAATGTTTTTAAATGTGTTTTATTGTCAAAATAGCCGTTATAAAATCCTGCTAATATAAGCTATCCCGTCGCTTAATGGAATTAAGGCGGGACCACATAATGACATGTGACCTCGACCTTTTGACCTATTTTGCCAAAGGCCAGTAGGGCTTATGTCCGTAGTCCGTCCATCCATCGTCCGTTAACTTTTTGATGTCAACACTCTAGCACCTTCAATTTTCATCCGATCTTTACCAAACTTTTCCAGATTATTAATATCAATAAAAGCTCAGAGGAGTTCGAAAACCAGCCAGATCAGACCAGAAACACCGGAGTTATTGCCCTTGAATTAACAAAAAATGCTATATTTTGTCTTGTCAACACTCTAGCGCCTCCACTTTGCATCCTACCTTTACCAAACTTTGCCAGATTGTTGATATAGATAAAAGATCATTCAATTTTGAAAACCAACTAGATCGGAACAGTAACACCGAAGTTATGGCCCTTGAATTATTGAAAAATGGGTTAACGTTTTGATGTCAACACTCTAACACCTTCATTTTTTATCCAATCTTTACCAAACTTTACCAGATGGTTAATATCAATGAAAGCTCGGACGGGTTAAGTAACAGCCAGATCGGACTTAGTTATTGTCTTGAATTAACGAAAATTGCTATATTTGTCTTGCAACACTCTAGCGACTTTCATCCAGTCTTTACCAAACTTTACCAGATTGTTAATGTCAATGAAAGCTTGGAAGAAAGCTTGGAAGAGTTTGAAAACAAGCAAGATCAGACCAGTAACAACGGAGTTGTTGACCTTGAATTTACAAAAATTGCTATATTTTGTCTCGAGACTCTAGCGCCTCCAATTTGCCAAACTTTGCTTGATTGATATTGATGAAAGCTCGGTCGAGTTTGAAAACAAGCCAGCTTGGGATTGAATTTGGGGTCACTGAGGTCAAGATCAAGGTCACTGTTACTAAAAATAGAAAAACGGTTTACGCTCAATAACTTTAGTTAGGAATGTTAGGGCGAAGTATGGCGCGAAACATGAGACGACGCGACTGATTTGTCGTGTGAAAACTTTGGTTTTAAGCTTATAAAATGGACTTTTTAGATTACAATTTTTGATAAGTAAGCATAAACTATGGAAGGGGGCATAAACAGAATTTAATAGAAAAAAAAACGTGAAATATTATGTGAAAAAACGATAACCAAGGTCTTTGAAAATGAGATTTTCTGACAGGGATTACCCTATACTGTCTAGTCTTATCTCACCAGTCATTAAATCTGCCATGGAGGCTGCCATTTCAGCATTTAACGATTCGGTTGTTCAGCCATTGATCAAATCTAACGAAAAACTGATGGAAACTATTAAAACCCAAGATGCGATTCTGAAACAGCAGAACGAACTCATCGCTAAGAAATAAGCATCTCTGGAAAGAGCCTAGAGTGAAATTAGAGAACTACACAACAAATGTGATGTTCTTGAGCTGAGCCTCATTGACCTGCAGCAATATGGCCATAGGAATGTGTTGCGTATCAACAATTTGAATGTTCCATCGTCTGCCACAGACGAAGCCAAACTGACTTCTCACGTTGTAGAGTTCATCAACGAACATATTCTTCAAACTGATCATTCTTCTGGTAATCCCATTTCTGTGTCCGATGTTGAGAGATGTCATCCAATAGGTAGAAACAAGAAACAACTCATTGTGAAGTTCTCTCATTACCACATAAAAAACTCAGTATACATGCGCATGAAAAACTTTAAAGGTAACTCGAGCAGAATCATTGTTACTGAAGGCTTAACAGCCTACAACCATGGAATAATTAAAAGTTTAATAAACGCTAGAATCCACAAAGAAATCCATATGCTTTCTGGACTCGCGATTGTAGGATCTTTGCGAAGAAAGAAGAAACCAGTGTCCCTGTACTTTTAAAGACAATTGATCAGAGCTTGCTTTTTCTAGAATGACATGAACGATTATTCTTACAGTAATAACGAACACATGTGTCATATGTCGTAATTAAATTATAGTGATATTTTGACTATGGTGTGTTGTTTATGAGAACTACGGTTATAAGTTTAATGATGACTATGATGATAATGGCGATGATGACATAATGTGTTGTGTATGATAACGATTGTGCTATGACAGCGATATTCGTAATTTTATTACGGTATACCAATTACCAACATAAGTATTATTATGTTGTTGATGATGGTGGTGATGAAGATAAATATATTAATGCTCATTATAAAAATGATGATGATGAGTGTGATGGGTGGTAATGATGATGATGATGATGATGATGATGATGATGATGATGATGATGATGATGATTAGCATTTAGTTATTACACTTAGTTATTGAATGAATGAATGAATGTTGTTTTACGGCACGTCGACACGCTTATTGTTGATACTATTTACCAATACTATTATTATGTTGCTGATATGGTGCCGAGGACGATAACTTCACGACTAAAATTATGACTGATTATAATTATATGATAACTTGATGGCGATGATGGCAATGGTGACCATAATAATGTGTGATGTTTGTATATAATGATCACTGCGGAATATGCGATGACAGTGGTATTGATAATAACTACTGTTTTTTTTTATTACTCCTTTACATATTTTGTTTGCGTTTATTTTAAAAGTGTGTGTCAAATGTCCGTGATTTCGTTTAACATGTTCAAAACGTTTGACCAAATTAAAATTAATTTTTCTAAGCATTGCTAAATACCACTGATGTATGTCTCAATTGTTACTTGCACATCTGGTATTTTTTTGGTTCACGATGATCTATGATCATCTATTATTAGCCAAAACTGCAGTATTTTCTCGAGATTCTTGTAACAGGCAAAGTAAATGCCCATTCATTGTTACTATTTTTGACTCACGGCGTGACAAAGAACAGTATTTGCTCGTGATTCTCGTAACAGGCAGTAGGATTCTACTGACAATGCTTGATTAAACTTCCAGCTAAAAAAGAATCAGTCTGTCCCGCCTATCGTAAACGCACTTGCAGTTAACGGAAGTTTTTTGGCTGGTAGTTTTTTTCAGGTGGTATGTAAATATGTTATGTTCACCCAAACCTCCACACAAGAATAGCTATCTCGCTCGCATCAAAACAGCAGTGGCAGAAAAACAATAACGTGGCTCCAGCGTAAATGGAGTTTCTACGATAGAATTTGCAGCAACTCTGTAGTTCAGGGTGAGAAGGTTCTAGGCCCATTCTCCATATTTTATCTCGATGTACATGGAAGATGAGCCTGGCATGTTCATGCCTTTTAGGCGCCATATAACCTTTTCATGTGTTGGTGCGCCTTAAAACCCCAATTCAATCCACACAAGAATATTTATATAATAAGGATAGATATGTAGAAATATTGATATTACCTTCTTGAGTGGTGGTTTGAGCATGTATATTATGATATTGCAAATCCGAATGTAGGGTTGTTAGCATGTATTACACCATTTGCAAAACAATATTTTTCCTATTATTTCTTCTTTCTCTATCTGTTCCATTTTTCTGTATTGTCTCGAGGGTATCACTTTTAGAACATTGCGATTACAGAAAGTGCCAGATGTCATTCGCCAGTTGTACATCGTTTCTATTAAAACCAAATGGGTAGTGATTTAAGTAGCTGGCGAGTGACAATTGGAACATTTTATATAAAAACGCATGGTGTTATGCAAAAACTATGTTATTGCTTTAAACCTTTCAGCTTCATTTTTCAATTTATCATGAAATTGCTTGCATACTGGTCATCCGTTTGTAAGGCAGTTATCGTTCATGCCTCTGACAGTATTCTTAACATACAATTCTCGTTAGTTATGCCAGTATTAGTTATTATGTCGAAAGATGTTGAGCAAGACCCATGCATGCAATTCGCAATCTGTCAGCCCTAGTCTTTCCATTCTACACTTAAACATCAGAAGTATTCGCAATAAAATAGATTACATTAAGGACAATTTAACTGATTTTGATATACTATGTTTTACCGAAACACATTTATTTGATAACGTTTTAATGGACTCCTTGCAAATTGATGGTTTTTCAACTATGTATAGAAAAGACAAAACAGCACATTCTGGTGGTATACTTGTTTATATATCGGGAAACATATATTCGCGGCGAATAACTGAACTTGAAAATGCAATACAGGATACACTTTGGATAGAAATAAAAGATCGAGAACAATCGTTTATTTTATGTACAGTTTATAGACAACCAAAGGCGCCTATTAGTTTTTGGGAAGATTTAGATATTTGCATTGAAAAATATCTTGATACTTGCAACAACATAGTTATGGTTGGAGATATTAACGAAGACCAATTAAATCCAGCTAACCACCATCTGAAAGATATAATACTAATAATAATCTGAAAAATGTTATAGGTGAACCAACGCGCGTTTCTGACCGGTCGTCGACCTTATTAGACCCTATTGTTATACCGATTGATTTTAAATTTATAAACTCTGGTATAATAAAAACACCTAGTGAAATCAGTGATCACTATAGTACATATATATTTATTCCATTAACATACGAAACAAAATGCACATACAAAAGACGTGTGTGGCTCTATAAAAAGGCTGATTTTGCCAAACTTAACGCTCTTATAACATCTTATGACTGGAGCATCCTAATACATGGATCTGTTCATGAAGCGTGTAAGACTTTTACAAATACATTTATAGAGCTTGTTAAATTATGTATTCCATCAAAACTTGTTATATTAGGCCTAATGATAAACCGTGGTATGACTCGGAATTAAGGAGCGTTTCAAGACAACGTGATTGTCAGAAACAGAAGGCTGTTCGCACTAATACATCTGAGAACTGGAATTTATATAAATCACTGAGAAACAAAGTTAATAATTAAAAAAAACATGCAAGAGAAAACTTCTTTAGTAATCTCGAAGATATAATATATGAAGCAAATATAGGTGATCAGCGTAAATATTGGAAATTATTGAAACATTACATGAAGACGAATAAAAACTCCGAAGATGTACCACCTCTGGCATCTATATTAGATAATGGAGACATTGTATATTTATTCAGAGATAAAGAAAAGGCTGATTGTTTAAATGATTATTTTGCTTCCATTTCCTCTGTTGATGAAACAAATGCTCAATTACTGCAGTTTAAATTGTTAACTAATTCAAAACTAGATGACATTGTTATTCAAGAATCAGAAATAATTGATATCATTAATATTTTGGTAGTAAACAAAGCTAGTGGAGAGGATGAAATAAGCCAAAGAATGCTTAAGGAAACTGTTTTGACTATATAAAAAACCATTGTCTATACTGTTTAACCGTTCTTTAAATGAAGGCGTATATCCCGATTTATGGAAAACTGCAACTGTTATACCATTGTTCAAAGCAGGCGATTCAAACTCGCCCAGTAATTACAGACCAATTTCATTACTTAGTTGTGTAGAAAAGATTTTGGATCATATAATTTTTAAACATGTTTTTAATTTTTTAATTTTCAATTCGGATTTCGACCAGGTCATTCGACAGTTTATCAACTCCTAGATATTTACCACCATATTTGTCAAACAATTGATGCGAAACAACTCATGTGTATAGTCTTTGCCGATATTTCCAAAGCATTTGAACGCGTTTGGAGAAAAGCACTACTATTTAAACTCAAACAAAATGGTATAGATGGCAAACTGTTGCTATGGATCGCAGATTATCTTTCTAATCGATCTCGAAGAGTTCTTATAAATACTGCTAAATCAGATTCTAAATTAACTTTAGCCGGTGTGCCCCAAGGATCTGTTCTTGGGCCTGTTTTCTTTTTAATATATATAAATGACATTGCTGATAATATGCTAAGCATAACTAGACTATTTGCTGACGACAGCTCGCTTTCAGTTTCGACATCAAATATAGATGATATGGAAGGTATTTTAAATCATGATTGACACATAATGTCAGAATGGGCTAAAACATGGTTAGTTACATTTAATCCAAACAAAACTGAAGTATTATTCATATCAGCATCGAAAAATGTTCGAAAACCAAATTTATTTTTTAATAATGTGCAGTTAGAATTTGTAGAACATCCCAAACATTTGGGATTAACTTTAAGTAATGATGGAAAATGGCATGAACACATCAATAATATTTTATCGTCAGCATCAAAGGTTTTAGGTTAGATGAGATTCCTTAAATATAAAATTGGACGGAAAACAATGAACCAAATATATATTTCATATATGCGACCGATATTAGATGCTTCTATTGTTTGGGATGGCTGCACAGTTTATGAAAAACATTCTTTAGAAAAGTTACAATATGAATTTGCAAGAATTGTTACAGGATTAACTAGGTCTGTTTCAATTAATAAGTTAATTGCTGAAATTGGTTGGCTCTCATTAGCAGACAGACGTGTTTTTCAAAAACTTATCACCTTATATAAAGTAAAAAACAGTATGTTACCAAATTCAATAGCTCAATTATTTCCGCCCTTCGTCAGAGATGTAAACGATTATAATTTAAGAAACTCGAATGACTATGTCACTCCAATAAGGAGAACGGAGGTATTTTTAAAATCATTTATACCATCATCGCTAAGCCTTTGGAATGATTTACCCATACATATTAAGGAATCACTATCATTAAACACATTTAAAAGCTGTCTTCTTAGGTTGTTCCAATGCCTCACTGTTCCAAAATACTACTTATGTGGCTCAAGATATCTTTCAATCATTCATGCTTGCTTAAGAAATGTATGTAGCGATCTTAATCATGACTTGTATTTAAATCATTTGCGCTTATCATCAAGCTGTGACTGTGGAGATCAAAGAGAGGACGCCGAACACTACTTATTTAAGTGTTGTCGATATAGTGAACAAAGGCGTGCGCTCTTTATTTCGACACGACCGTTCCATCCGTTAAGTGTTGATAAGTTGTGTTCTGGTAATACAGAGCTGAACGATAGAGATAATGAGCTTGTGTTTATAGCAGTGCAAAACTATATTAACCCATTTCATTCTGGAACCCTATCAGATAATATCTCCTGAATATCTGAACAACATTTTCAGAATTATGCTACAGCAACAAATTCAAATCGGTATAGTTACATTTTAGTAATTTACCAAGTAAGTATTAACATAAACATAACAAAACTATATATCATTGTGTAGATATTTGAAATACCTACACATTGATATAAATAAAAAGGCAGAAATCATGTAAAAAAAGTTTCTTTTTAATTATAAACTTTTGGGAAGCGTGCGAATCGGGACATAAAAAAGTCATACCTGGACTTCAAGGTATGTTTTCTGTGGTAAATATCCATTTTTTCTCTAATAATCCAGTGTATATATTGCACTCTAATAATCCAGTGTATATATTGCAGAGAATTTTAAGCACTTCATCACACACCAAAAATCATCAAAATCCATTGAGTAGTTCAAAAGTTAAACTATTTTGGGGCAAAGGGAGGAGCGGATTCCATGTTCGTTCCTGGTCTGCATACCGGTTGGTTTCTGTAACCATGTGTTTTCACAGCTCATCACCCCAAATAAAATCAAAAAAATTATGGGGCTGGTATTCCTGTGGATGCTGTACTGTAGCACCCTCAACTCCAATAAATGGGTCAGGATTTCTTGGAGTAAAGTTGTCCGTAATCCAGTCGGCATGAAACCCTTCGAAATATGAGTCCTGAGTCCGAATCCAAGGCGAAAAAACCCTGAAGTCGCGGACTCCCGGTCGCCGATCAACAGCAGGTCTTCCCCGTACATTCAGTACGTTCTCGTCGTCAAAACTTTCATTTTCGAAGTCTTCAGAACTAAAATCGGAGGTATTTCAGACATCAATGTCACTTAACTTCACTCGATACATTGTCAATGTCCGCCATTTTGAAAAATTCCCCGAAAAAATCACAAAAAACGCTCAAAATCACTTTTTTGAAAGAATTTTCTACTTTGAAAAATGGAGAAGTAAACAGAAATCAGTGAGCATGCGTTATTGAATTTGTTATTTCACATATTCGAATGACGTTTTTCACACGTTTCTATGGAGCACATGTGTAAATACTGCTGAATCGGTATCCCGAATAGAAAGGGTAGGTACTGATGGATCGGTATCCCGAATGAAATGGGTTAAAGATACCAGGCCTTTTCGATGAAACTCACTATGTTCACATTTGATCCCTTACGAGACGTCTTTAACTGTCTGTCCTTTTCCTCCTCTTCCTTTCTCTTTACATATATCTGTTAACTTCAGTAATGCATTTCCAATACTTTTCTTTTAAAATGTTTTATGAATATAAAACTGCCATACTATTAATTGTGTAAACAAACTGTATAGGGATGGGCCGTAACTAATGTTGGAGAACTTGTGGCCCAACCCTTTTGCAAACTTATGTAAATGTTGCAATAAAATATGTTTAAACCAGTTAGGAATGAGGTATTGAAACAAAACTTGCTTTGAAGAAAGGAAGATTAGGATTGCATTTCAGGTCACTGGGATCAAGGTCAAAATATAAATAGAAAAATGCTTTCCACTCAATAACTTTACTTAGAAATGAGATATTGGAACAATTAAACTTGCTGTGTATGTAGCTTATATGGAAAGGAAGCTAGCGATTGCATTTGGGTAACTGGGGTCAAGGTGAAGGTCACTAGCTGTTACTGAAAATAAAAAAAACGGTTTTCACTCAATAACTTTAGTTAGGAATGAGATATTTGAACAAAATATACTGTGTTACTTGGTAGCTTATATGGAACGTGTGCTTGAGGTTGCATTTGATATCACTGGAATACTGTTTCTAATAATAGAAAAATGGTTTCTGGGAAACAACTACTGTTAGGAGTGAGATATTTAAGTGAAACATAGTGTTTATGTAGTTTATATGGAAACAAATATTGGAATGAAACTTTGTAGGTAGCTTATGGAAAACCTGGTTTTCTTGAAATTTCCAATTTTAATACTAGCCAAACTTGATTATATAGAATACATTCCACCCTCTATAGCAACCCCACATCCCTCCCCCTTGTAATTTTATGTTATGCAATTGTCTTGGTCATTGAAGAAAGTGTGGACAAATGATTGTTTTTTATATACAGCCACATCTGACACCTTCCCATTCTCTCCTCCTCCCACCCCCCTCAACCATGGACACCATACAGCAAGTAGAGTGATAGAGGCCCTCCTGGGCATCTTGTTATATGTTTAGTGAGCTTTAAACAAGGTTATGTATTTGAGTTTATTTTATTTTATCACAAAGTACAAGACTTATGGTTAACAAAGTTGTGTCATGGGTTCAGCATCTCAATGCACACTTGACCTTAACCTTTATATTTTTCATGCTTTAATGAGTTCAATGAGCTTTTAATCTATGTTAAGTTTTTGTGTTTAACTAATTTTCTCGCGTAGTACAAGACCTTTAAAAATCAACAAACTTGCAACAATTGTCCAGCATCCCAATGCATGCATGTCCTTGACCTTTTGACCCTGTTCTCATGGTATATTTGGCTTTAATCAAGGTTAAGTTTGTTTGCATTTAGCGTAGTGCTCAGGTTAAACATGATCATTATACCCCCACAGACAAAACAGAATTTAGGGGTGGAATACTTGAGTGACCATGTCTGTCCGTCTGTCTGTCCACACGTTGTTCTGCAGGTCAAGGTTTGCCATTTATCTCATATGTCCAGTATCCCAGCAAGGGCATTAATCCCCTTTAGTGATAGTTCTAATTGTTTGTAACAATGGAATTAGTCTCTTTAATAACTTAAATGAATAAATTACCCAGATCGACCTTTTTATTTCTAAGTAGCAAGTAGAGTGATCATGCCCTCTTGGGCCTCTTGTTCATATTGAGATTGGCACCATAATTCCTTTAGATCACATTCCACGGTGGATAGACATTACGGACCCTTGCTGCTTAACACAGCGTTACCTTGATCCTGGTTGCTCATATAACGGACCCTGGTGGGTAATAACACGTAAACTATTGGACGTGCTGTTAAAAGATTCTTAATATTTCTTTCCAGTAACACACTTTTTAAAGATGATCACACCCACGGAAAAATTAATGTTTCGGAGTCTATCCTTAACAATTTGCTAATCAAAGGAATATATTCGTTAGTAAGAGTAGGGCAGCTTCCCGGATTTTTATGTATCCTTCCTTTCTTTGGGGTGACGGGCTATAAATATTCTATATAATGTCTTGATAAACCGTTAAACAACCGTTAAGCATTTCTATCAGAGATGTTCAATGTATTACTTTATGCAATTATATTAAGAAAAAATCGACCATCATATATAACCTAAAATGTGCTGAAGATGACATAAAACACCATGCAACCAACGTTTTTTTTAAAATTGTTGTAGTTGGTGGAGCCAAATTCCCGATCGTTGTTTTCTCTTTAATCTGAAGGTATATAGAAAACAATCTATCAACCAGGATCTGAAATTTAGACATGATGTAAATATTGGCAGGTCTTCAGGCTAAACTTTTATCTTCATTGAACAACAGCAGTTGCAAACCACTTTGGGATCACATTTTAATCAAATTCATTAAATTCAGAGAGAAAATATAGAAGTTTGGCTTTTTAAAGCCATCAACTTTGTATCGACCGGTCAAAAGTAAATTTGTTTCATCTTGTTAGGAATTAGTCTGCATTTGTTCTACATACAGAACATATATTTCGAAGGATATGATATTCAAAAGTTCCGTCGCATATGCTTACGATAAAGTATCTTTATTTTCGATTTTTTTGACACCAGTGTCCATTTTCCCTCTGTTTTTACCAGCCAAGGTCCGTTACAAGTGTAACCAGGATCAAGGTAATGCAGTTTTGAGGAGCCAGGATAAGGCAATCTTCAGGGTTGTGCAAGGAAATCTCCTGACAGTAAATGATTTGTGTTAGGAAATCTTATGGCATTAAAGGGTTTGTGTAAGGAAATATTTTGACAATAAAGGGTTTGTTTAAGGAAATCGTCTGGCAGTAAAGGGTTTGTGCAAGGAAATCGTCTGGCAGTAAAGGGTTTGTATAAGGAAATCGTCTGGCAGTAAAGGGTTTGTGCAAGGAAATCGTCTGGCAGTAAAGGGTTTGTTTAAGGAAATCGTCTGGCAGTAACGGGTTTGTGCAAGGAAATCTTCTGGCAGTAAAGAGTTTGTGTAAGGAAATCATTTGGCAATTAAGGGTTTGTGCAAGTTATAATCTTCTAGCAGTAAAGGGTTTGTGCAAGGACATCTTTTGGCGGTAAATGTTTTGTTTAACAGGTTTGTGTAACAAAACCTTCTGGCAGTAAAGGGATTACGGCAGGAAAGGGTTTGTGCAAGGAAATCTTCTGGCAGCAAAGGGTTTGTGCAAGGAAATCTTCTGGCAGTGAAGGGTTTGTACAAGGAAATCTTTTGAATGCAAAGAGTTTATGGAAGGACATTTTCTGGCAACAAAGGGTTTGTATAACGAAATCTTCTGGCATTAAAGGGTTTGTGCAAGGAAATCTTCTGACATCAAAGGGTTTGTGTAATAAAATATTCTGGCAGTAAAGGATTTGTGTAAGGAAATCTGGCAGTAAAGGGTTTGTGCACGGTAATCTCCTGACAGTAAAGGGTTTGTGTAAGTTAAATCTTCTGGCAGTAAAGGGTTTGTGTAAGGAAATCTTCTGGCAGTAAAGAGTTTGTGTAAGGAAATCGTCTGGCAGTTACGGGTTTGTGTAAGGAATCTTTTGACACCAAAGCGTTTGTATAAGGAAATTTTCTGGTAGTAAAGAGTTTGTGTAGAATCCATCTTAATACCTCTTGATAAAAAGGGATCAGTTCATTTTCTGATAATTATAGAGGCATTGCACTTTTAGATACATTTAGCAAGATATATATTAGTATACTAGCAAGACGTGTTACATTTTAAGCAAATGCTTTTGATAAAATAACTAAATCACAGGCTGGTCTTTGCCCCGGATATTGTACAATTGACAATGCATTTATACTTCAAGCAATCATTTCTAAATATTTATGTAAAATGGGTAAAAAGCTATAATATTTGTTGCATTTGTAGATTTTATGAAAGCTTTTGATTGGATAAATAGAAGTAAATTGTTTACAATCCTTAGAAAAGGTGGAATGAAATAAAACTGTTGCAATCAATACAAAGCATATATAAAAATGTTAAAGTATGTGTGAAATAAAAAATGTACTGAATATTTTGACAGTGCAAGAGGTTTACGACAGGGCTGTGTTCTCAGTCCAATTTTATTTTCATGATTTATTAATGAACTGAGTGAAGAAATATGTAATAGCGGGTTACATGGAGTGCAGTTAACACCTGATGTTGTAGAAATATTATTACTATTGTTTGCTGATGATGTGGCATTGATAGCAGATACTGTAAATGGTCTACAAAAGAAATTTTACTTATTATATCAGTATTGTAATACGTGAATACTGATAAAACTAAAATTGTTGTTTTTAAAAATGGTGGACATTTAGCCAGAGCAGAGAAATGGTTTTATGATGAGAAACAGATAGAAGCTGTAAGCGATTATAATTATATTGGATTGTTAGCTCTACTGGCCAATGGCCAACAGAGCTGATGGGATGGCGAGTTGACCGGCGTCCGGCCGTCTTTTACCTCGTTAAGACGATAGGGCCTTCATTTTCATCCAATCTTTACCAAACTTCAGCAGATTGTTAATATCAATGTAAGCTCGGATAAATTCGATAACCAGCAAGATCGGACCAGTAACAGCAGAGTTATGGCCCTTGATTTAGTTAAAAATTCTATATTTTGCCTCGTTAAGATGATAGGGCCTTCATTTTTCATCCGATCTTTACCAAACTTTACCAGATTGTTAATATCAATGAGAGATCAGACAAGTTTGAAAACCAGCTAGATTGGACCAGTAACAGCAGAGTTATGGCCCTTGATTTATTTAAAAACTCTTTATTTTGCCTTATTTTTCATCCGATCTTTACCAAACTTTACCAGATTGTTAATATCAATGAGAGATCAGACAAGTTTGAAAACCAGCCAGATTGGACCAGTAACAGCAGAGTTATGGCCCTTGATTTATTTAAAAATGCTTTATTTTGCCTCATATTTCATCCGATCTTTACCAAACTTTACCAGATTGTTAATATCAATGAAATCTTGGACTAGTTAGAACACCAGCCAGATCGGAGCAGTAACAGCGGAGTTATGGCCCTTGATTTAGTTAAAAATGCTATGTTTTGCCTTGTTAAGATGATAGGGCTTTCATTTTTCATCCGATCTTTACCAAACTTTACCAGATTGTTACTATCAATGAAAGCTCAGAAAATTTCGTAAACCAGCCAAATCAAACCAGAAACCACGGGGTTGTGGCCCTTAATTAAGTTAAAAATTCTATATTTTGCCTCGTTAAGATGATAGGGCCTTCATTTTTATCCGATCTTTACCGATCTTTACTAGATTGTTAATATCAATGAAAGCTCCGACAAGTTTGAAAACCAGCTAGATTGGAACATTTACATTGGAGTTACGGCCCTTGATTTTCTGAAATATGCTATATTTTGGCCTCATTAAGATGAAAGGGCCTTCATTTGGCTGGATTTCAGTGAAACTTTTCAGGGATGATCAGTAACAAGCCTAGTTGTACATACAGTATCATCACCATGTTCCGGTTGAATGATTTTGGCAGAGTGATGGCCCTTTAAAGGTTTTAATACACAAACTTTGTCCTGACTAGTTCTCCTGAACCCATGGCCAGATTTAAACAAAACTTTTTAGGGATGATCAGTTCCAGGTCTAGTAAGACAAATCTTCGCCGTGTTCTGGTTGAATGATTTTTGGCCATTTAAAAGTTTTAATACACAAACTTTGTCTGGACTAGGTCTCCTGAACCCCTTGTCAGATTTCAACGAAACTGCAGGAATGATCAGCACCAAGTCTAGTTGTGCACATCATCATCGCACTCCGATTTTTGGCAGAGTTATGGCACTTTAAATGTTTTTGATTTGCAGACATTTTCCAGGCTAGTTCTCCTGAACAAAAACTTGACAAGTATGAAAGGTATCAAGCCTAGTTGTGCATATCATCAACATATTCCGGTTTTAATAGACAAACTTTGTCCAGAACTCCTTTCCCGATTTCAACGAATCTTGGTGGGGATGATCAGTACCAAGCCTAGTGGCACCTGGCTTTGCCGTGTTCTGGTTGAATGAATTTTGGCAGAGTTATGACCCCTTAAAGGTTTTAATACACTAACTTTGTACAGACTAGTTCTCTTAAACATCTTGCTGGATTTCAACGAAACTTGGCAGGGATGATTAGTACCAAGCCTAGTTGCATATATCATTGCCATGTTCAGTTGAATGATTTTTGAAAGAGTTATGGCCCCTTATACATAAACTTTATCTTTAGCCAGTAGAGCGTCCACAGGCCCTCTTGGGCCTCTTATTTTTTACATGTCGATTATCTATGTACCAGATGATGAACACACTGGCAATAAAGGCAAAATGAGTATTAGTTGCTATGCTAGCTTCATTAAGTGAGCTAACCCCGATACCTTTCAGTATATATTTTGAACTATTTGACACAATAGATATCTAAAAGAATCAACATTTCATAACATTTTTTAACATATCTCATGCAAGGCATTTTTATAATTTTACACCAATACTTTATACATCTTTTGCTGGCTGCTATATACATAGGGTATCTACCACAATCACCCATTACTGCGGCATTGCATGCATTTATAGATGCATTCATAAAACGTTTACAAGCATATATATGAACCCTTTCAATACATTCCATTTGATCAAATCCCCACAGTTCTGATCTGTAAAGAAATACCAGACTAACTTTTGAGTCAAATAGTTTAAAATATATACTCTAAGGTATCAGGGTTACTGCCAGAAGATTTCCTTACACAAACGCTTTGCTGCCAAAAGATTTCCTTACACAAACCCTTCACTGCCAGACAATTTCCTTGTACAAACTCTTTACTGCCGGAAGATTTCCTTACACAAACCTTCACTGCCAGACAAATTCCTTGCACAAACTCTTTACTGCCGGAAGATTTAAATTACACAAACCCTTTACTGCCAGAAGATTTCCTTACACAAACGCTTTGCTGCCAAAAGATTTCCTTGCACAAACCATTCACTGCCAGACAATTTCCTTGCACAAACTCTTTACTGCCAGAAGATTTCCTTGCACAAACTCTTTACTGCCGGAAGATTTCCTTACACAAACCCTTCACTGCCAGACAAATTACTTGCACAAACTCTTTACTGCCGGAAGATTTCCTTACACAAACCCTTCACTGCCAGACAAATTCCTTGCACAAACTCTTTACTGCCAGAAGATTTCCTTGCACAAACCCTTTATTGCCAGAAGATTTCCTTGCACAAACTCTTTACTGCCGGAAGATTTCCTTACACAAACCCTTCACTGCCAGACAAATTCCTTGCACAAACTCTTTACTGCTGGAAGATTTCCTTACACAAACCCTTTACTGCCAGAAGAATTTCTTAACAAAACCTTTACTGCCAGATGATTTAACTAACACAAACCCTTTACTGTCAGAAGATTTAACTTACACAAATCCGTTACTGCCAGAAGATTTCCTTACAGAAACCCTTTACTGCCAGAAGATTTCACTTACACAAACCCTTTACTGCCAGAAGATTTCCTTACACAAACCCTTTACTGCCAGAAGACTTCCTTACACAAACCCTTTACTGCCAGAAGATTTCCTTACACAAACCCTTTACTGCCAGAAGATTTCCTTACACAATCCCTTTACTGCCAGAAGATTTCCTTACACAAACCCTTTACTGCCAGATTATTTCCTTACACAAACCCATTACTGCCAGAAGATTTCCTTACTTCAATATTTTATTAGTGATACAGGCCACCAGCCAAAACACATAAAATGTATATATTTATATATTTATCATAAATTTACACATGGTTTGGTTGTTATGCATAAATGTACAATTAACTGACAATACTATCAATACAATACTATTACTAGTATATAACAGTACATACTAATCATAAATAAATTCACTTCCTTTAACGAAAGCATAGTAAAGATTTAAAACATTTTCATTTTAACATGACTTGACAATATTAACCTTGTGTTTTATGGCCCTTTAAATGTTTTAGTCCAGATTAGTCTACTGAACTCCGGGCCTGATTTCAACAAAACTTTTTAGGGATGGTCAGTACCAAGCGTAGTTGCTCATGTCATCGCCGTGATCCGGTTTAATGATTTTTGGCAGAGTTATGGCCCTTTAAATGTTTTAGTACACAAACTTTGTCCGGACTAGTTCTCCTGAACCCCTGGCCGGATTTCAAAGAAACTCTGCACCATACATGTGATACTTTCAGGACCTCAATCTGGGAGTTTAGTGATTTTTTTAAGGGAGATTCGTGCAAAAATCTGGGAGGTTTTTTCGCGGGCTATTTTCAGCGCGCAAGCAGTATTTTATACCCAAATTCCATAAACGAATACCTAAAAATACACTTTTAAACAAGTTTCTTCATTGATGTCAGGAGAGATAACAAGAAGGAATAAAAACAGTTTTTAAACAATATGTTATTTAATAACCAATGATAAACATGTTCACTGTTCATTTTGCTGTTATTTGGTTATGCTCAATAATCTGCTTTAATACTTACAGACAGCGTCCCTTTAAAGCTTGTTGTTTTATTTTCGTACTTACAAATCAGTTTAAAAAAAAAAAAAAAAAGATTTAAAAAAAATATATATATATATATTTTTTTTTTGCCCCACCCCACTCCGACAAATATTGGCCGCGACTTTTCAAAAACGGCTGTGCAAAATTGACTGCCTAATAACTTCCCCTCTGAAAAATAACCGATAGTATGAATCAAAATGAGTACGATGTACAATAGTACGAATCTAACAGAGTACGAAGTACGAAATTTCGTAGGAGTTGTCGTTCTTGAATTCATTCTATTTTTAGAAGCACATCACCTTGACAAATCTGCTTATCGGCGAGTATTGATTCGAGAATAAAATGTGTTTTTTAACTTGAAAAACACCCCCTGGTATGTTTTAATGGAACATCCCTTATTGTTTTAAGTAAATCATACATACTCGTCAAATTCATGTTGACAGAGTCTACTTCGTTTTCGCTATCCGATAATTACTGCATCACCTTTAACAAACATTCATTTTCCACTTGTAAATAAATGACGCCTGCAATTTGTTTCAAGTCGTATCTAACCTGTTTAATTACAGACATCATTAAAGACTTCATAAGTGTGCTGCTAATCCTTTGGTAAGATCAATTAAGCCAATAAACTGTTTGCAAATAACAGTTTAACCCACTTTCCCCCCAGGCTATTGATCCAGGTCAAATCAAGGTATGTCACGTGACGGTCTCGCGATCAAGTTGGCATTACCAAACAAAGGAATTAGACCGATGATTTTTGAAAAATCGATTTAAGCAATTTTACGGGAGTTTTTCACACAATTCTGTGGGGCCGGGAGGAGGGTTGGAATTCCGTGAGATTTTATCTCACGCCGTGAGGTACCACATGTATGCTGCACAGATGATTAGAACCAAGCCCAGTTATGCATTTCTTCGCTAAATTTTAGTTGAAAGATTTTTGGTGGAGTTATGGCCCTTTACAGGTTTTATTGCACAAACTTTTTCCGGACTAGTTCTCCTGAACCCCTGGCCAGATTGATCAGTATCAAGCCTAGTTGTGCATAACATCGCCATGTTCCGGTTGAATGATATTTGGCAGAGTTATGGCCCTTTAAAGGTTTAATACACAAACTTTTAGGGATGATCAGTACCAGGCCTAGTTGCTCATGTCATTGACGTGTTCTGGTTTAATGATTTTTGGCAGAGTTTTGACCCTTTAAAGGTTTTAATACACAAACTTTGTCCCGACTAGTTCTCTTGATCCTCTGGCCAGATTTCAATGAAACTTAGTTGGGATATTCATTACCAAACCTAGTTGAGCATATCATCGTCGTGTCCCAGTTGAATGATTTGCGATGGATTGATGGCCCTTTCGCCAGTGGGGGAGACTTTTTTTTTAAATAAAAACAACCTCTTGTTCTAATTTGGTATGGTTATTTAGGGACTTGAGGCAAAGGCCAGCAGAGCTATTGGGATGACGTGTTGTCCATCGGCTGTCGTCCGTCCGTCGTCCATCCGTTAACTTTTGCCTTTTGAGCATTCTAGCCCCTTCATTTTTTATGCAATCTTAACCAAACTTGACCACAGTCTTTAATCAATGAGAGCTCAGATGAGTTTGAAAACCGGCTTGATCGGATTAGTAACACCAGAGTTATTGCCCTTGAATTAACAAAAAATGCTATATTTTGCCTTGTGAACACTCTAGCACCTTCATTTATAAGTTGATCTTTACCAAACTTGCAAAGATTTTTAATATCAATGAAAGCTTGGAAAATTTTGAAAACCAGCCAGATCGGATCAGTAACACCAGTGTTATGGCCCTTCTTTTTTTCTGAAAAATTCTATATTCTGCATTGTGAACACTCTAGTACCTTCATTTATTATTTGATCTTTACCAAACTTGCACAGATTGTTAATATCAATGAAAGCGCGGACAAGTTCGAAAATCAGCCAGATTGGATCAGTAACACCAGAGTTATGGCATTTGCTTTGCTGAAAAAATGCCATTTTCTGCCTTGTGAATACTCTAGCACCTTCATTTATAATTTAAACTTTAACAAATTTGGCCTGATTATTAATATCAATGAAATCTCGGAAAAATTTGAAAACCAGCCAGATTGGATCAGTAACACCAGAGTTATGGCCCTTGTTTTGCTGAAAAAAGTGCCATTTTCTGCCTTTTGAAATTCAATGAAAACTCAGACAAGTTTGAAAACAGGCCAGATCGGATTAGTTTAACCAGAATTATGGCCCTTGATTTGCTGAAAAATGCCATATTCTGCCTTGTGAACACTCTAGCAGCTTCATTTATTATTTGATCCTTACCAAACTTGCACAGATTGTTAATATCAATGAAAGCTTGGACAAATTTGAAAACCAGCCAGATTGGATCAGTAACACCGGAGTTATGGCCCTTGTTTTGCTGAAAAAATGCCATTTTCTGCCTTTTGAACATTCTAGCACCTTCATTTATTATTTGATTTTACCAAATTTTGTCTGATTACTAGTATCCCTGATTATAAGTATCAGTGAAAGCTCGGACAAGTTCGAAAACAAGCCAGATCGGATTAGTTTCACCAGAGTTATGGCCTTTGATTTGCTGAAAAATGCCATATTCTGCCTTGTGAACACTCTAGCAGCTTCATTTATTATTTGATCCTTACCGAACGTGCACAGATTGTTAATATCAATGAAAGCGCGGACAAGTTTGAAAACCAGCCAGATTGGATCGTAACACTGGAGTTATGGCCCTTGCTTTGCTGAAAAAATGCCATTTTCTGCCTTGTGAACAATAGCATTTATATTTGATGGTTTTAATGATCTTTACGAAACTTGCACAGATTGTTAATATCAATAAAAGCTCGGACAAGTTTGAAAACCCAGCGAGATAGGACTAGTAACACCAGAGTTACGGCCATTGATTTAGTTAAAAATGCTGTATTTCGCCTCGTTAAGATGATAGGGCTTTCATTTTTCATCCGATCTTTGCCAAACTTTACCAGGTTGCTAATATAAATTAAAGCTTGGACAAGGTCGACAACCAGCCAAATTGGATTAGTAATATTAGAGTTATGGCCCTTGATTTAGTTAAAAATGCTGTATTTTGCCTCGTTAAGGTGAAAGGGGTCTTTATTTGGTCAGATTTCAACGAAAGTTTGCAGGGATGATCAGTATCAAGCCTAGTTGTCATATTGTCAATGTGTTCCGGTTGAATGATTTTGGCAGAGTTTGGCCCTTTAAAGGTTTTAGTACACAAACTTTTTCCGGACTAGTTCTCCTGAACCCCTGGCTGGATTTTAGCGAAACTTGGCAAAGTTTATCAGTATCAAGCCTAGTTGTGCATGATTTTTGGAAGAGTTATGGCCCTTTAAAGGTTTTAATATACAAACTTTGTTGAGATTAGTCTCTTCTGAACTCATGGCTGGATTTCAGTGAAACTTTTTATGGATGATCAGTACCAGGCCTCGTTGTGCATATCATCGCCATGTTACGGTTGAATGCTTTTTGGAAGAGTTGTGGCACTTTAAAGATTTTATACACAAACTTTGTCTGGATTAGTTCTTCTGAAACCTTGGCCAGATTTCAACGAAACTTTGCAAGGATGATCTGTGCCAAGCCTAGTTGCGCATGTCATTGCTGTGTTCTGGTTGAATGATTTTTGACAAAGTTATGGCCCCTTATACACAACTGTATCCAGATAAGTTTTCCTGAACTCCTGGCTGGATTTCAGTGAAACTTGGCAGGAATTATCAGTACAAAGCCTAGTTGTAGCATGGTCGGTGACATTTCCTTTGATGAATGCAGAGCATTAAATCGTTTAATTTAGTGTAACTAAAGGGGCGTGGCTATGCCGTACTACAACTACCGTATATTGGAATTTAGAGTATGGTCACTATGACGTCACAGTGTTACTTACTACACCACCATGCTACAAAAAAGATAGAGTCTGTCTCAGCTTGTTGGTTATTTAAACACCGAGATGATATCTCGGTGTTTAAATAACCAACAAGCTGAGATAGACTCTATCTATTACTTACTCATATCGATGTTGTGTCCCCCACCACAGACTCCATATAGCCATCTTGTTATATTTACTTTTGTGTAAGTAAATCTTCTGGCAGTAAAGGGTGTGTGTCAGGTAATCTTCTGGCAATAAAGGTTTTGTGTCAGGAAATCTTCTGGCAGTAAAGGGTTTGTATAAGGAAATCTTCTGGCAATAAAGGGTGTGTGTCAGGAAATCTTCTGGCAATAAAGGGTTTGTGTCAGGAAATCTTCTGGCAATAAAGGGTGTGTATCAGGAAATCTTCTGGCAATAAAGGGTTTGTGTCAGGAAATCTTCTGGCAGTAAAGGGTTTGTATAAGGAAATCTTCTGGCAGATAAAGGTTTGTGCCATTTACTGATATTGCCATTTATTTCTACAGTTGTTTTTGTAAATTTGGTAAAATATCTCCTGTCCTTTTGAATTTGATATTTAATTATCTTCAGTTATTCCTTTTTTTTCATTCCTGAATCCATTTCCCTTCACATAAAGTTCTTAATTGATCTACTTTTATCTTTTGTTTTGGTAATACATTAGTAACATTATAATGTTTGTTTTATCCATTTTACAAAGTTACAATGAAAAGAATCAACTGTTTTCAAGCCTTTTAAGCTGTCTGGCAAGCTATTCCAAATGACCATGCATGCATATCTTAAACAGAAAACACCATCCTTGTTATGAATATTTGATAAACCGAATTTTTGAACTTGTTTTGTGTCTACCATTTTATGAACATTTTGGAGCATTTGTGGGTCCCAGTTGAACTTTAAGTGAAGTTTAACACTTATGAGTGGTAAGAAGTAACAAAGTTATGTACTGTTACATCCTCATTTTCCTGTGTTCGACAATAATGGTGGAACCACATTGATGGGCAATGAATGAATTGATTCTTTCCTCCGAAATTTGACATGAAATTAATGGTGTATGTTATACCTCATTTGCATATTTCCTTCTTTGTGCGATGTAACATCATACAGTCACAATTCTGTGATAGTGACTGGTCTCGGTCTGAGAGATATAGTTTCAGATGTGTGGAAAAAAACGTCAAATTTAAATAAAACATAAAATGTATTATTTTAATTTGTTGGTCAGATTCGGTATAATATAACAAATGATGTATGGTGCTGAAATCCATTTGCAAGTTTATGGACTGGGCAGTCAGAACTAGAGTGTCATATGGACCTCAACTTCGCTTTGATCCATGTAACATTCTAGGTCTGACTGCCCAGTCCATAAACGTGCTTATTACATATGCATTTACAAGCTCCGTTTACTTTCAATGTAACACGAAACGTCAATATTCGCCCATATTGATGTGTAATAAAGTCATATTGGGTGTGGAATGTATAAACTTTTTCGTGATTGGTGCACTGTTCTGTGCGTGTCAAAGAAAGTATATCACGTGATGTAAATAATGTTGATTTCATTGTGAAAATTCCCATTATGTAATGACAATATCAAATAAATGTTTTTGGTGAAAATCAAATGTTACAACCTATTTTGTTCTCTCTAATTTAAAAATGTGTATGCAATAAAAAGGTTATTAGATTTATATTGGGATATATGCACTCGTTCTTCTGCTGCGCAATATTAATACGCAAAAGAACTTGTGCCTATATCCCAAAACAAATCTAATAACCTATAAATATGGATTTCTGCACCATGCATTATTGGTATGACACAGCTGAAATGCAGTCACTGGGATGCAGCCACTGGGATGCAGTCACTGGGATGCACAGCAATCAGGATAAATATTAAAGCTGTTCAAGTCCACACATTTTAGATATTTTATTTTAAAAGAAAGAATAATTTTTACTTAAGAAATACAAGCTTATTCCATTGACTAAATGCTGGCATTTAGAGGGCTTCAGGGTATATTAGACTGCGCTAATTTACTTACCCTTCATAAGATATACTAATAGGAATAAGTAGTATACTATCTTTGAATTTCTCGGACAGAAATACATGCACATGCAACAAAATTAACACTTGAAGCCAAGCTTGAAGGTTATATCATCCGAAAATAAATCAAACAAAATTGTTGCTCAGTAATGTCGGAATACAGTTCAAATTTACACCTATATAATATTGGGGTGTTAGGAGTTTAGTATAAGTTAATCATTTTCTGGTTGCAAATTTAGTTTAGTGATAATGGCATTGAGACATTGACCAACCAATAAAATGTGAGATTTTTAATTTGAATATTAACATGCTTTAGCGCAATCATTGTCACGTGGCTTTGCTGATATATGAATTTATTATAAACCTATATCACATAACATGGCTTCTAGGAGTGTAATAAAGCCATGACTTATTTATCGTAATACACTAGTGTATTACAGATGCAAATGAGGACCGAATCACTGTGTTTGTTACAGAAAAACATTTAGTCCCAATTGTTTGCATGGTATATCATACGATACGTTCAGACACCTTAAATAGTTATTATTATTTGAAATCTTATTTAATAAAATGCATTTTAGTAACATTAAATTTGGTTAAAGGTGTCGCATTATTTATAGTGTGAATGCGTTAAGCCACGTAACGTAGTAAACAACAAAATGACGTAATGATTTCTCTTACAAATTGCCGCTGTAGATTGACAACATTAAAGTGAAACTATCAGGTCGTAGGCGTGTTATGTAATAAACAGAATATAATAACATACGTGACTGTGTATTATTGGCTTTAATAAACTCATTGGATAAAAAGATAGGATACTCGGCAGAGCCTCATATCCTATCATTTCCTATCATTTCATCTTCGTTTATTATAATCAGTAATACACAGTCTCATGGAAGATCGTCTATATCAATAATATATACCCAGTTACCTTCACTTTACATTGGAATATTGGGAGTTCGACTTGTAAGTGAGAAAGTGTCGATTCTTACGGTTCTACCCAGGAAAAGTGAGTGGTCTGCCTCCACCACAAAAAATCGACCGTCATATATAACATGTTGAAAATGGCGTAAAACACCATACAAACAATCAAACAAAACCCTTTATCACCTCTAGAGGTTTTCTGAATCTGTATCCATATACTATTAAAAATAGGTTTCGTATCACTATACTGTATACATCGTATGGCGTCTTGACGTCATTGCCAACTTGTGTAAACAAACTACAATATTTTACAATCTTTCTTATGAAGGTAGCTCTATATTATAAAAGGATCATTACTGGAGTAAGTGTTCTGGAAGTTGTATCACCTCTTGTGGACATGTCATATCTCCAGGATCATTACTAGAGTAAGTGTTCTGGAAGTTGCATCACCTCTTGTGGGCATGCCATATCTCCAGGATCATTACTAGAGTAAGTGTTCTGGAAGTTGCATCACCTCTTGTGGACATGCCATATCTCCAGGATCATTACTAGAGTAAGTGTTCTGGAAGTTGCATCACCTCTTCTGGACATGCCATATCTCCAGGATCATTACTAGAGTAAGTGTTCTGGAAGTTGCATCACCTCTTCTGGACATGCCATATCTCCAGGATCATTACTAGAGTAAGTGTTCTGGAAGTTGCATCACCTCTTCTGGACATGCCATATCTCCAGGATCATTACTAGAGTAAGTGTTCTGGAAGTTGCATCACCTCTTCTGGACATGCCATATCTCCAGGATCATTACTAGAGTAAGTGTTCTGGAAGTTGCATCACCTCTTCTGGACATGCCATATCTCCAGGATCATTACTAGAGTAAGTGTTCTGGAAGTTGCATCACCTCTTCTGGACATGCCATATCTCCAGGATCATTACTAGAGTAAGTGTTCTGGAAGTTGCATCACCTCTTCTGGACATGCCATATCTCCAGGATCATTACTAGAGTAAGTGTTCTGGAAGTTGCATCACCTCTTGTGGACATGCCATATCTCCAGGATCATTACTAGAGTAAGTGTTCTGGAAGTTGCATCACCTCTTGTGGACATGCCATATCTCCAGGATCATACTTGAGGCTAAAACCTCTCGTCAGATCCTGCAGATATGGCATGTCCACTGGAGGTGATACAAACTTCCAGGTCACGCTACTCTAGTAATAATCCTATTGTATACTGCAATTTATTTAATAATGTAAAATATTTCCAGTAAAAAGATTTTTATTTTAATAATTTTATTTAGACAGTTGTGTACATGCAAACATGATATAAACAAAAACATTGTATGTGTATAATTTCTTTGAAAACCATTTACAGTCGGATGATTCAAAGCTGACGGGCAAAACTATTTTGTGCCAGTATGGGCTTGCAACAAACATTGTGGACATACAAACACACAGTCAAGAAAAATCAGCTGTTATATGTCAGACAGCTCATAAGGTGGAAATACAGATGAATAATCTGCAGTGAAACAGACAGACAGCAAGACAGACATGATGGAAGATCAGGTGGAGTATCAAGGTATGAAATCCTCTTTTATTATATATTGTCAAAGAGTGATATGAATGTCTTAATGTGAATTGGTCATCTCACGGTCAGTTTGGTGTTGGAAGCTTAGCTATCATTTCATCTGGTCGTCTAACTGTCATCTATCTGACTTTATGTTAATCTATCATTTCATCTGGTCATCTTAGGGCCATCTTGGTGCAGGAAGCTATTGGCCATCTAACTTACTTGGTGTTAAACTCTCATTTCATCTGGTCATCTCCCGGCTATCTGACTTGGTGTTAAATTTCCATTTCATCTGGTCATCTCATGGCTATCTGACTTGGTGTTAAACTTCCATTTCATCTGGTCATCTCATGGCTATCTGACTTGGTGTTAAACTTCCATTTCATCTGGTCATCTCATGGCTATCTGACTTGGTGTTAAACTTCCATTTCATCGGGTCATCTCACGGCTATCTGACTTGGTGTTAAACTCCCATTTCATCTGGTCATCTCACGACTATCTGACTTGGTGTTATTCTCCCATCTGGTCATCTCACGGCAATCTGACTTGGTGTTAAACTTCCATTACATCTGGTCATCTCACGGCTATCTGACTTGGTGTTAAACTCCCATTTCATCTGTAATGTGGATCGGTCATCTCTTTATTATTTGTTGTCATAGAAGGATTTAATTGTCAGGTGTCTGAATTTGAACTGGCCAACCCATTGTCATCATACTGCTGGAAGCTATCATTTCATCCATAGTGGCATTCTGTGTTAAGTACTTTTGTCATATAGATGTTAATATCTGAATAATATGTATGTTAGCCTCGGTCTACCGACCCACTTCTGATTTCTTCGCTTGCTATGCTACTCGGATTCAGAACCATGTTGGGGGCGATTTTGGCGAGACTTTGAGAGTTTAAATGTTGACTTTATGTGCACTTTAATTGGACTAATCCTCCCAGACTGATATCTACAAGTCAGACATATGCATGATATGGTTTTGGCAGGCTGAGACTATATGTACGTATGAGATTTAATGTCAATGTTAGCAATCTACCATGCTGACCAATCCTACTACCCTTTATATATTAAGGGTCAAGCAACGGAGGTAGAAGTACCAGTTTTATAAAGTCTTTGGAATGACCAGGCCTAATATACATCAAACTTTTGAGCACAAGAATCAGACTCGGACTCAAAATCTATTTTATTTTGCAAACCCTATCAACAAAAAAGTATGGGTAAGAATTGTGATTTTCAGACATTTTAAATTACCTTTAAAATTACTCATTTCTGTCAGTAAATATAGTAATTTGCTTGTAAAAATGTTGTTGTTTTTTTAAATTAAAAAGAATGAGATTTTGAGTTGAGTTCGATTCTTGTGCTCAAAAGTTTGATGAATATTAGGCCTGGCCAGAGATTGAACGCATGATCTCCCGCGTGCGAGGCAGATGCTGTACGATTACATCACAGCTGTATGGGCAATCCCAAACATATTTTTTTGAGTTATCATATACACTCAAAGTCTCTATCCCGCCATAATAATCCCCCATCAACAGGCACATTTTACAACAGATACGTATACTGTTTCTAAAGCTTTAGACACTGAGTAATGTATATAACTTACATATTTTGAGAATCCAAACTTTATAGACACAATATAAACAGCTTTAACCAGCCAGATCAAACCCCAAAGCTGGACCCTCGAATTAAAGAGTTACAAACTCATAATTAATTTTACACATATTCAGTCAAGGGTATTTTCGGAACCCGTTAATGAACCTATACTTTTAATCACCACATTTACATTATTATATGACCTGAACATCAGGATAGAGTTATATAGTAGATTAGTTTCTTTCAATTAAATGATCTTTCCGATAGATAGAATTGATAGAATTGATAGAAAATATTTCGTACATTTAATGGCAGATTGAGTATGACTTCAGTAATAAACAATGATTATTTGAGTAGACTAAGTATGACTTTAGTAATAAACAATGATTATTTGAGTAGACTAAGTATGACTTTAGTAATAAACAATGATTATTTGAGTAGACTAAGTATGACTTTAGTAATAAAACAATGATTATTTGAGTAGAATTATTTGTGTAGACTAAGTATGACTTTAGTAATAAACAGTGATTATTTGAGTAGACAAGTATGACTTAGTAATAAACAATGATTATTTGAGTAGACTAAATATGACTTTAGTAATAAACAGTGATTATTTGAGTAGACTAAGTATGACTTTAGTAATAAACAATGATTATTTGAGTAGACTGAGTATGACTTTAGTAATAAACAATGATTATTTGAGTAGACTGAGTATGACTTTAGTAATAAACAGTGATTATTTAAGTGGACTAAGTATGACTTTAGTAAGATACAGTGATTAATTGTGTAGACAGAGTATGACTTTAGTAAGAAACAGTGATTATTTGAGTAGACTAAGTATGACTTTAATAAGAAACAATGATAATTTGAGTAGACTAAGTAAGACTTTAGTAAGAAACAGTGATTATTTGAGTAGACTAAGTATGACTTTAGTAATAAAGAATGATTATTTGAGTAAACTAAGTATGACTTTAGTAATAACAATGATTATTTGAGTAGACTAAGTATGACTTTAGTAATAAAACAATGATTATTTGAGTAGAATTATTTGAGTAGACTAAGTATGACTTTAGTAATAAACAATGATTATTTGAGTAGACTGAGTATGACTTTAGTAATAAACAGTGATTATTTGAGTAGACTGTGTTTGAATTTAGTAATAAACAACGATTATTTGATAGATTAAGTATGACTTTAGTAATAAACAGGGATTATTTGAGTAGACTAAGTATGACTTTAGTAATAAACAGTGGTTATTTGAGTAGACTAAGTATGACTTTAGTAAGATACAGTGATTAATTGAGTTGACAGAGTATGACTTTAGTAAGAAACAGTGATTATTTGAGTAGAATTATTTGAGTAGACTAAGTATGACTTAGCAATAAACAGTGATTATTTGAGTAGACTAAGTATGACTTTAGTAATAAACAATGATTATTTGAGTAGAATTATTTGAGTAGACTAAGTATGACTTAGTAATTAACAGTGATTATTTGAGTAGACTAAGTATGACTTTAGTAATAAACAATGATTATTTGAGTAGAATTATTTGAGTAGACTAAGTATGACTTAGTAAAAAACAGTGATTATTTGAGTAGACTAAGTATGACTTTAGTAATAAACAATGATTATTTGAGTAGACTGAGTATGACTTTAGTAATAAACAATGATTATTTGAGTAGACTGAGTATGACTTTAGTAATAAACAGTGATTATTTGAGTAGACTGTGTATGACTTTAGTAATAAACTGATTATTTGAGTAGACTAAGTATGACTTTAGTAATAAACAGTGATTATTTGAGTGGACTAAGTATCACTTTAGTAATAAACAGTGATTAATTGAGTAGACGGAGTATGACTTTAGTAAGAAACAGTGATTATTTGAGTAGACTGTGTATGACTTTAGTAAGAAACAATGATTATTTGAGTAGACTAAGTATGACTTTAGTAAGAAACAGTGATTATTTGAGTGGACTAAGTATGACTTTAGTAATAAACACTGATTATTTGAGTAGACTAAGTATGACTTTAGTAAGATACAGTGATTAATTGAGTAGACGGAGTATTACTTTAGTAATAAACAGTGATTATTTGAGTAGACTAAGTATGACTTTAGTAATAAACAGTGATTATTTGAGTAGACTAAGTATGACTTTAGTAATAAACAATGATTATTTGAGTGGACTAAGTATGACTTTAGTATAAACAATGATTATTTCAGGAAACTAAGTATGACTTTAGTAATAAACAATGATTATTTGAGTGGACTAAGTATGACTTTAGTAACAAACAATGATTATTTGAGTATACGAAGTATGACTTTAGTAATAAACAATGATTATTTGATAGACTAAGTATGACTTTAGTAATAAACAATGATTATTTGATAGACTAAGTATGACTTTAGTAATAAACAGTGATTATTTTAGTAGACTGTGTATGACTTTAGTAATAAACAGTGATTATTTGAGTAGACTGAGTATGACTTTAGTAATAAACAGTGATTATTTGAGTAGACTGAGTATGACTTTAGTAATAAACAGTGATTATTTGAGTGGACTAAGTATGACTTTAGTAATAAACAGTGATTATTTGAGTAGACTGTACGACTTTAGTAAGAAACAATGATTATTTGAGTAGACTAAGTATGACTTTAGTAAGAAACAGTGATTATTTGAGTAGATGTAGTATGACTTTAGTAATAAACAATGATTATTTGAGTAGACTAAGTATGACTTTAGTAATAAACAATGATTATTTGAGTAGACTAAGTATGACTTTAGTAATAAACACTGATTATTTGAGTAGACTAAGTATGACTTTAGTAATAAACAGTGATTATTTGAGTAGACTGTGTACGACTTTAGTAAGAAACAATGATTATTTGAGTAGACTAAGTATGACTTTAGTAAGAAACAGTGATTATTTGAGTAGATGTAGTATGACTTTAGTAATAAACAATGATTATTTGAGTAGACTAAGTATGACTTTAGTAATAAACAATGATTATTTGAGTAGACTAAGTATGACTTTAGTAATAAACACTGATTATTTGAGTAGACTGAGTATGACTTTAGTAATAAACAATGATTATATGAGTAGACTAAGTATGACTTTGGTAATAAACAGGGATTATTTGAGTAGACGGAGTATGACTTTAGTAATAAACAATGATTATTTGAGTAGACTGAGTATGACTTTAGTCAGAAACAGTGATTATTTGAGTAGACTAAGTATGACTGTAGTAAGATACAGTGATTATTTGGGTAGACTAAGTATGACTTTAGTAATAAACAGTGATTATTTGAGTAGACTGAGTATGACTTTAGTAATAAACAGTGATTATTTGAGTAGACTGTGTATGACTTTAGTAAGAAACAATGATTATTTGAGTAGACTAAGTATGACTTTAGTAAGAAACAGTGATTATTTGAGTAGATGTAGTATGACTTTATTAATAAACAATGATTATTTGAGTAGACTGAGTATGACTTTAGTAAGAAACAGTGATTATTTGAGTAGACTAAGTGTGACTGTAGTAAGATACAGTGATTATTTGGGTAGACTAAGTATGACTTTAGTAATAAACAGTGATTATTTGAGTAGACTGAGTATGACTTTAGTAATAAACAGTGATTATTTGAGTAGACTAAGTATGACTTTGGTAATTCATAACTTTCACATGACATCATCAAAATAATTTGACCAATCAGTGATCAATAAAATAAAAGTTCTCCACATTCTGGTAGGGGGTAAACTAGGTGTTTATCGTTGGTGCTCAACTGACTTTAGCCCTTTATAAAACTAGTTTGTAGTGATAATTATATTAAAAGCTTTATTTTTTTTGTACATCTATGTGTCTTCTTTTGGTGTTGTCTGCTTTTAAAACACCAATATGGATACATTTAATTTAAATCATGGTCTAATATTTTCATTTTTGATATAGAGATTGAGGATAAAGTCCGAGTAAACGCCTTTATTTTCACCTACTGAATATCTCAACATACCGGAAGTTGACCAGATGTGAAAGTTATGAATAAACAGTGATTATTTGAGTAGACTAAGTATGACGTTAGTAATAAACTGATTATTTGAGTAGACGAAGTATGACTTTAGTAATAAACAATGATTATTTGAGTAGACGGAGTATGATGTTAGTAATAAACAGTGATTATTTGGATAGACTAAGTATGACTTTAGTAATAAACAATGATTATTTGAGTAGACTGAGTATGACTTTAGTAATAAACAATGATTATTTGAGTAGACGGAGTATGACGTTAGTAATAAACAGTGATTATTTTGGTAGACGAAGTATGACTTTAGTAATAAACAATGATTATTTGAGTAGACTGAGTATGACTTTAGTAATAAACAGTGATTATTTGAATGGACTAAGTATGACTTTAGTAATAAACAATTATTATTTGAGTAGACTGAGTATGACTTTAGTAATAAACAGTGATTATTTGAGTGGACTAAGTATGACTTTAGTAATAAACAATGATTATTTGAGTAGACTAAGTATGACTTTGGTAATAAACAGGGATTATTTGAGTAGACTAAGTATGACTTTAGTAATAAACAGTGATTATTTGAGTAGACTAAGTATGACTTTAGTAGTAAACAGGGATTATTTGAGTAGATTAAGTATGACTTTAGTAATAAACAATGATTATTTGAGTAGACTGAGTATGACTTTGGTAATAAACAGTGATTATTTGAGTAGACTAAGTATGACTTTGGTAATAAACAGTGATTATTTGAGTAGACTAAGTATGACTTTAGTAATAAACAATGATTATTTGAGTATTTATTCATGGCTTGTTTACTTGCTTCTCGTTAATTGATATTCTGGACTCGTTACTTCCCATGTGTAGTGATGATTGCAAATTGAAATTTCACATACTGGTGTTTGCCTACAAGATCTGATTCTGTTTTCTTCTATTGCCAACCTCCACAGTTTTACAAATTTTGATGACTCGTGGTTTCAGCTTAAAGGGGAATGAGGACACTATTTGGTTTTTTTTCGCTTTATGTTATAACCAGTTGTTGGCTTTCTTTATTTTTAACATCCATTATATTTTTCGTATTCTTTTAACCTATTTGCTTATCCTTCTTATCTCCCTATTGCTTCGCTTCTTGTTTTACAGTCTTGTTCAATTCGCATTTTTGTAATGTATCTGAATCATCGACAAGCCCCTTTTAATATACGTAAATGATATTGCAGAAAACATGCTTAGTATTACTCATTTATTTGCTGATGATAGTTTGTTAGCAATTTCCACATCTAATATAGATGACATGGAAGGTATTTTAAACCACGACTTACACAAGATTACTGAATGGCTTGTCCAGATTAATCCCAATAAAACAGAAGCAATGTTCTTTTCTTTATCTGAAGATGATCGTCGCCCAGTTCTACACCCTAATAATATCCATTTGACATTTGAAACATCTAGGTTTAACACTTAGTCATAATGGAAAATGGCACGAGCACATCAAAAATGTAGTTGCTTCTGCGACAAAGATATTAGGATTAATGCAAATGCTTAAATATAAAGTATCTCGAAGAACACTTAATCAGATTTATTTACCCTATATGCATCCAATCTTTGAGTATTCTTCCATTACATGGGACCGTTGTACCTTATACGAAAAAGATACTTTGGAAAAATTACAGTATGAAGCAGCCCGCATAGTAACTGGGCTAACTCTTTCTGTATCCATACATCATTTATTAGCTGAAATAGGATGGATTTCCCTTTTCGATAGGAGAAAACTGCAAAAGCTTATTACAGTATACAAAGTTAAGTATGGAACAACTCCAAACTATATTTCAAATCTGTTCCCACAATTGGTAAGACAAATGAGCTCCTACAGCCTTCGAAATAGTGATAATTATGCTCGTAGAACTGAAATATTTAATAACTCGTTTGTATCTTCATCTCTTAATCTCTGGAACAACTTACCAATAGATATAGGCAATTCAGAATCTATCTCAATATTCAAGAGGAAACTTTTAAGTTCTGTTTAGTTCCAACACACTACTTAACTGGCCAACGAGTATTTGCTGTTTTACATGCTAGAAATACGAAATTATTGCAGTAACCTTAATGATGATCTTTATTTAAACCATTTACGAGAATCATTTAATTGCGATTGTGGTTCTGCAGTAGAAGACGCTGAACACTCTTTTTTCAGCTGTAACTTATTTCGTACACAACGGCTTCGTTTGTTTCAGTCAACTCATACGTTTCACCCATTAAATTTAAATACAATACTTTTTGGTCGCGAACACTTCTCGGATAAAGATAATCAAATTCTCTTCGAAGCAGTACAAAAGTACATAAGAGAAACACAGAGGTTTGGCTAGATTTAGATTTACTTTTGCAACTCATGCTGATTGACTCTTTTCTTTCGAACTTGACACAATCTCTATACTTCTTTTCTTTCTTTTTTTCAATAGTTCCTAGTTTTTCTTTCTCACTACCTTTTTTCTAATCATGATATTATGTGCAAGTTATGTATATTCATATATATATGTAATTGTCTAGGTTTTGTCGGGAAGGGCATTAACTAATGTTGTTAGAACTTGTAGCCCAACGGTTTTGCGATGATATATTGGCAATAAAATATGTTTAAATCAATCATCAGCAAGTATTATATTATCAAAGGAGATTTTTAAATGAATCACAGGCACATATTATTATATTATCAAGGGAGTTATTTAAATGAATTAGAGACAAGTATTATATTATCAAAGGAGATTTTTAAATGAACCACAGACAAGTATTACATTATCAAGGAAGATATTTAAATGAATCACAGACAAGTATTATATTATCAAGGGAGTTATTTAAATGAATTAGAGACAAGTATTATATTATAAAGGGAGTTATTTAAATGAATCACAGACAAGTATTATATTATCAAGGGAGTTATTTAAATGAAGCACAGACAAGTATTATATTATAAAGGGAGTTATTTAAATGAAGCACAGACAAGTATTATATGATCAAGGGAGTTATTTAAATGAAGCACAGACAAGTATTATATGATCAAGGGAGTTGTTTAAATGAAGCACAGACAAGTATTATATTATCAAGGGAGTTATTTAAATGAAGCACAGACAAGTATTATATTATCAAGGGAGTTATTTAAATGAAGCACAGACAAGTATTATATTATCAAGGGAGTTGTTTAAATGAAGCACAGACAAGTATTATATTATCAAGGGAGTTGTTTAAATGAATCACAGACAAGTATTATATGATCAAGGGAGTTATTTAAATGAAGCACAGACAAGTATTATATTATAAAGGGAGTTGTTTAAATGAAGCAAAGACAAGTATTATATTATCAAGGGAGTTGTTTAAATGAATCACAGACAAGTATTATATGATCAAGGGAGTTATTTAAATGAATCACAGACATGTATTATTATATTATCAAGGGAGTTATTTAAATGAATCACAGACAAGTATTATATTATCAAAGGAGATTTTTAAATGAATCACAGACACATATTATTATATTATCAAGGGAGTTATTTAAATGAATCACAGACAAGTATTACATTATCAAGGAAGATATTTAAATGAATCACAGACAAGTATTATATTATCATGGGAGTTATTTAAATGAAACACAGACAAGTATTATATTATAAAGGGAGTTATTTAAATGAATCACAGACAAGTATTATATTATCCAGTGAGTTATTTAGATGAAGCACAGAAGTATTATATTATCAAGGGAGTTGTTTAAATGAAGCAGAGACAAGTATTATATTATCAAGGGAGTTGTTTAAATGAAGCACAGACAAGTATTATATGATCAAGGGAGTTGTTTAAATGAATCACAGACATGTATTATATTATCAAGGAAGTTGTTTAAATGAAGCACAGACAAGTATTATATGATCAAGGGAGTTATTTAATTGAAGCACAGACAAATATTATATTATCAAAGGATTTGTTTAAATGAATCACAGACATGTATTATATTATCAAGGGAGTTGTTTAAATGAAGCACAGACAAGTATTATATGAGCAATGGAGTTGTTTAAATGAATCACAGACAAGTATTATATTATCAAGGAAGGTATTTATATGAGTGGAAAGTAAAAGATTAAAGGTGGACTAGTTGTAACATATTATCGAAGGTCCTTACATTACCTGCAAATTTAATTTTTTAGAAACATTAAAAGTGTAATAAAAACAAGACTACAGTCATGGGCTGTCATGCCTAACAGGTTCTTGTTCATTCACAATGAGGGTTGGGGTGGCAGAGGTGTAATGGAGTACGTTAGAGTATTAGTTTAAAACAAAAAAGGCAAAGCATAATGAGCAAGTCAGGTGTGAGATTGGCCTTGGTATTAAAGTTGAAGGTAACCCCAGTAAATGTTATATTAAGTGAATGTTTTATATTAAGTAAATGTTTATATTAAATAAATGTTTATATTAAGTAAATGTTTATAATAAGTCAATGTGTATATTAAGTGAATGTTTATATTAAGTAAATGTTTATATTAAGTCAATGTGTATATTAAGTGAATGTTTATATTAAGTTAATGTTTATATTAAGTTAATGTTTATATTAAGTAAATGTTTATAATGTTTATATTAAGTAAATGTTTATATTAAGTAAATGTTTATATTAAGTTAATGTTTATATTAAGTTAATGTGTATATTAAGTAAATGTTTATATTAAGTTAATGTGTATATTAAGTTAATGTGTATATTAAGTAAATGTTTATATTAAGTAAATGTTTATATTAAGTAAATGTTTATATTAAGTAAATGTTTATATTAAGTTAATGTTTATATTAAGTAAATGTTTATATTAAGTTAATGTTTATATTAAGTATCAAAGCAATACCTTTGGCATTTCAAAGTTGATTACATATGGTGAAATTAATTTGTTTGTTTGTGTTTAAAGTCAAGGTCTTTGTTGGGGTGGGGCTTAGTCAGAGGGTTAGATCTTACCCCATTTAATGTACCAAGTTTCGTAGCAATATCTTGCATGGTATTGGAGATTTTTTGTCTTTAAAGTGAAGAGGGTAAGGGCTTACCACAGTGAATGATCATACCAAGTTTCAAAGCAAAGGCTTTAACGGTGTTGAAGATACAAACCTTTCAAAAGACTTCACTTGACCGAAGTATTAACGATGCTGCCATCATCACCATCGCCACCTTTAAAGTAATTCAATATTTCCATCGGCATAGCTACTGTGGGCCATATAGGTCCGGGCCTGTACATCAATTTGAAGAAGAAAAAAGTCGGAGGGGATTAAGGGTCAAAAACGGGATTTGAAACTATTTTATAGTGTAGGCAATTCAACTTTTGTCAAATGTTAACTCTCAAATTTGACCAAAAATATTGCTACATGGGAGCATGCCCCCCAGATCCCACTACTTTGTCGGACCTATATGTGCATTTCAGGTCAGCCCGAGATGTCTTACTTATTTCTTCCAAATGGCATGACAACAAGCTATATCCAGTATAAATAATGTTAAAATCTACATAAATAATACATTTTAAGGTGTTTGAATATTCACTTTACATCCCATTTGATACTTTGTATGTTCTATTAGGCTAAGCAACAGTATCCTGCACTTAGCAATTTCAGGAGAGAAAAACTTTAATTTGAGGGACCATCAGTTCTCCCTCCATCATTTGTGGGCAGCAGCCATAACCAGGATATAATGACATGTCTATGCAGAGATTGATTATATATCTTGTATAAAACCTTGTCTTAAACATTGGCAGACTATTACACACTGGAAGATCAGGTCTGCACTCCAGTAATGATGATATTGCGTCTGTGAACCAATGTTCCATTTAGATCGAATATTTTGGTGAGATTTGTTTGGTTTCCATTTAAATATTCATATTGTTTTAAGTTTCTTAAACATGTATTAAGTTAAACTTTAGATATAAAGGTGAAATACTCTCTGTTGTTATGGTGACTTGACCCTGATTCGAATAAGTAATAATGAATATAAGGTATCTTCTGGATCTAAAAGGAAACATATAAGTTTTAATAAAGATGTGCGAAAAATAAATTACTGACAGGGTTAGACACCAACTCTGTTCTTCAAGGAGTCCACAGGACCTAAGTTTATATTTTAAGGAGTCTGTTGTGGTTCTAAGGAGTCTGACTTTTTATGTCAGAAAACAACAGAAAACAATGGAAACCAATGTTGATCTAAATACATATGATGTAATTCTGCATAATTTCCAAGAACATATTGTACTGCCTTTGCTGCAGTTCTCTAATGTGTTTTAATGTATTTCAATATCTTAGTTATCAGAAAGGTCATCCCCACCATCAGAAAGGTCATCCTCCACTGATGTTGCTATTAGTTTTTCTACTCTTAGTATCATATACTAGATACCTCAACATTTTTGTTTACTTTCAAGTGACGTTCATAATCCGGCTTTGCTGAACACCTGTAATTATGCAATCTCGATTCACATTGATTATTTTTGTTCTTGCCCCGTTAGTAGAGTACACCTTGTGATATATAGTACCGACGGTGGAATGTTTGATTGGTTGTTCTCTACGAATTCACAATCAAGTAGACCATCTGCACTGTGCATGTCTGTTTTCAACACGCGTTAAAAGTGTTTACCAGCTAAAACAGTCGAATGTAAATAAACAAATGGATGCGCTCAGTGCAAAGGAGTGGAAAATAAATTATAAATCTATCGGTAATTCTTATTCCACAATTAAGAGTCTAATGGACTGCCAGCTTGTCAAAGTCAGGAGTCTGAGGCCAAATCCAGGAGTCATGGACTGCCAGACTCCCGCTAATGACAAATGCTGACTGACCCCCTATAAATAGCCCTCTCTCAATTCCAAAAGGTAGCCAGATTGCAGCCATCCAAAAACATGCATTTTAAATGACAAGTGCATGGAATATATCTGCATTAATTTCAAAAGTAGATCAGACAAGGATTGACAGTAATATCGCCTTGGAACGATAAGCAGCAAAAAATACCCTTGAGGGTTTAAACCAGGTTTTACGGTGCACAAAACCTCACTTCAACTGTAATTGGACAATGTTAACAAAGGAATCCATGCCAGGCTATGCTCTAAAAAACTTACCTGCATTAATAGGTGATACAAGTACAATACAAAGATGATCATGTATATATGAATATATAAAACAAAAAGACCTAGAAACTCACCAAGAATTTACTCAGTGTATTACGTGGTCCGAGTATTAACTTTCATACCCCATCCAATTCCTTCTCCAAGAAGGCAAAACGGGGATGGCTGGGGTATGAAATAAAACATTAATTTTGTCTGAAAAAGTTTTCATATTGTAAAAATAAAAAATTGAATAGGTAATTATTGTAAACAGATTATCAATTTTTTTTCAGTAAAATATGTTTTTAATCATGTTTTATTGTTGAAATATCGGTTATAAAATCCTGCTAATATAAGTTTTCCCATTACTTAAGGGAATAAAGGTTGGACCACGCAATGGACATTGCAGAAACCAGATCAACAAGATAATAGATCGCTAAAATTTTCCAATTTTATAACATCGTATGTCGTTTCCATGAAATTGAAATATTTACAATTAGAAAATCAAAGATAATTATTTAATTTCTTTTTGCGTTCAAATCAGGAACCAGGAACCTTATTATATAGTTTCTAGTTCTCAATTTGATTCGAATAAGAAACTGAGAACTGGGAACCAGAAACCAGTTTTAATATGCTCATAAAGCGCTAAACATATTTTCAATGAAGTTGTATGTATAAGATATATATATATAACTCTGTCTGGTGTTTCTTGGCCATGAAACAAATGAGTCAATTATTTTTTTCGTTTCTGAAGTAAACATCATATTCATTGGAGGTACCTTCATGAAACGTGACATATTATCAAGCTAGACGTGTTCATTTTGTGCTTTGCCTTGCTATACTTTTTATATCAATAATTATTTATAAATAAATATTTTTTCTGTGAATAGCATAGTTATATTGAACAGTATCTAGGGTATAGCAGTATACAATACTTTGCACTTTACTTTTATGAAGAAAACAACAAATGAGCAGATTAGCTGTACTAAACACATTGATTCATTGGAATTCATTTGTAGAACACAAATAAAACCAAAACACAACTAACAAAAATACTGCTTTTATATTTTAATATGTTAAATTCATACAAAAGCTGTATTGGGAGGGCTTCGTCATTTGATTCAGAATTGAATAGTAACATAATTTTCTCATTGGATTGTATGTCTGTTACCTATATATAAATTCTCCCCCCCACCCCACAATTACAATGGGCTCGAAATAGGTCTTTAACACTATAAATGTTGCTGTTATTTATTTAGGTAGCTCTATCAGACAAGGGCAGTGACAATGCAGGATAAGGCCTATACTTATATTAGGTTATGAGAAATAATGAAACTCCTAATATACATTCATTTAATGTAAGGCCATAAGGTCACTTATTTTCTAGTTGGAATGTCAATTATTTTGTGATTAGGAATCAATATGGCTGTACCCTCGAACTTGTGACCTCCCATTATTGCACATTCAATAATTAATTATCTGCAAGCATGGTCAGTTTCTTCAGTTATTTCACTGTTATATAGAAGCCGATTCCTAAAGGTTTGATTTAATTGTGATTACTTTAATTGTAATTATTTAGTAAACCAGTTGATGTATATGGATCGTTTCCAGCTGAAATCTATTTATTTTAACATTCCCTGTAGTGTTATGGGTGACAGAATAGGACCAACCTCGCTCCTGTGTCTTGTAAGAGGTGACAAATGGAATGTTGGCTGCAGCTCTTAATTTTACAGATGTGAAGGTTTTAGATCCATTCTGCAATTTTTATGACCTCCCCAGGTCTCGAAAAAAATTGGACACAATTATTATATATATATATATATATAGGCAAATTTGTCATATATAATAATCAAAAGCATATATTCTCATAAGATTCTTTTATCACATAACGTCCCTTGTTAGCAGTGTCGAACACCCATTTAATATTCTATTGTATGACACTTGTGTAATACAACCTGGAATGATTTTGATTGGTTGAGTTAAACCTGTAACACTACGTGAGTTTATTAACTGAAACTATTTTATTTATTATAAATTCACCTAGATCTGAGTCATAAACTTATTATTTGTGACAGCTTATAAAAAATAATGCACGTTATACAAAACATTGTTGTTGGTTTGTTAAAAAGTTGGCGTAAACTGCTATTTTGTAAAGAGGTAAAACACAAACTCTTTTATACGCAACGTTATGTGTGAGACGCGACGTTGTGGCGTCACTTATTTTATGACGTTTTGGCGCTAAAGTGTGTCTGACGTCGTGGCGGTTCTATGTACATCTGAATTATTTTTTACTAATTTGATTGCAAATGTTATGTGATAAAAAGGATCTTAAACTCGTTCCCATTCCATATAAGATTTATGAAACTCGTTATGAATTATTTTTAATTACTCCAAAAGGCTCGTTAAAATTAAAATAATTCATAACTTGTTTCATAAATCTTATATGAAATGGGAACTCGTTTAAGATCCTCTATATATGAAAGGAGCCACATATAATTCTCATATACAATGGTTCATATGATATATATATATAATAGGAGTTTAATATAATTTTCATGTAAGAATAAATTCGTAAAAGTTTTATTGTGTCACCTGCGTAGCATTTGTTGTCTTCGTCCATCACACTTTAACCTGCAACCTAACCTTGGCCATAACTTGAAAAATATTTGACCTGTGTTCATGAAACTTCACACATATTTTCATCTAAACCCAAGGAATGTTGTTACACATGTCCAATAACTCTGACTTTCAGTTTGGCAGAGTTATGCCCCTTTTCATAACAGTTGTACCTGGAACCTAACCAAGCTGAAATAAGCACACGGCAGGTGACACAAGTGTTCTTCTAGTTTTTAAAACATACGCATTTATATATAATTTTCATGAAGAAAACATGTGTCAACTTGTATATGATTCTCATGTGATACTCATATGATTCTTACATAAAATGTTTTTAAATGAGATATTAAATGTGGTAGTGATATAGTGTCCACACTGTGTCCATCTGGCCATCATTCTGTCCTTTAACCCTTAACACGCTACATATGTATAATGGACTGTTTTTTCTTTGAATTAAGACCATTCCATTTATATGAGAAAGGGGTGTTTTGGGGGAATGACTGATCAGCAGCCAGACATTGTAATCAGCCTCGCATTCTGACAGGGTTTACAACGGACAGGCTATTATAGTCATGCTTAGCGGGTTAAGGGTTAAACAACTAAGAAAATAAGATGTTTGTGGTTATAGCGATGAAACTTTACACATATTATCAACACCAACAGAAGATGTTCATACTCCAACAAATTTAAACAGAGATAAAATTGACCAGAGTTATTATATGACCTTGAACTTGAATTTCTATGAATATAAGCTTGTGCCATCCTCAACTGCTCTCATGCTTCGTGTTGATTGGGATGAAACTTAAAATAAATATAACAGTAAATTTGGATTGCAAATAATTTTGCAAGAGTTATTTCCCCTGGAACTGTAAAGCTTGTATCTACTAGACCTTTGTGTCAGTTGCAATGCAACTTCAATGCAAAAAACACACACAAAAAAATAAATATATTTTTTCACAGAATACTTATACAACAGCAATGTTTACATAAAATTGCAGTAATATTGAGTATTTAATGTTTTGTATTATAAATCCATAGCTATAGATCTAGGTAGAGCATCTTTACATTTCAAAACAACTACCATATTGTTATCTCAATTTACTACCTCATACATGAACAGCTTTACCATTATATTGATTAGATTCTAAATTCAAAAAGCAGGCCTGTAGCTACGATGAGGTACAACTACTAGTTGCCTCGGTATAAGTTTGGAGATGTACATAGGCCTACTTTACATATAAACGACTTCTGAAGATCTATCGAAAAATAATCAATCATTGAAAAAAAACATGTGCTTCAAACTGAAAATGCCCTTATACACAGGAAATCGCATGTAGAAAACAAAGCGGGTGGGAGTTGGGGCGCGATGTCATGCACCCGACCTCCATATAAAGGGATTTGCCTCGGTTAAATTTTAGGGCTGGCTACGGGCCTGATAAGAAATCTCTTCTTCATGACTAATTAACTTACAGCATCGGAAAATGTACTGTTGTGCATCATGATTTTATAATAAAGTTCATGCAGCAAAATTTAATAACTCAATTTGTGCATTGAAATTCAGTAATAAAATTTGTGCATCGAAATCTAATATTTAAATTTGATCCAGTAATATTTAAAGATTTGCGCATCACAGTTTACTAATAAAAGTCCTTGATAATAAAGTGTGTAATTAAGCATTTTTGCAGCTTCCTGTTTCAAATATTTAAATTGTAAAACATCTAAAATAAGTTTGTTAGTTCTGCACCTCAAAATTATGTCCTTGAACATACATTTTGCATACATGTGATATCTCACTCTGTGAGACCAAAACTCACAGAATTTTGTCTTTTCAGAAGTTGAAAATCTGAGAGATTTAGACATCTCCCTGAACAAATTGTGAAAAGAAAACAAATTTAAAAGCTCTTCAGTAAATTTTTCCTATTCTATTGTTTCATCAAATGCTTTAAAAAGCTTAAATATAAAATCTCACTTATACCTTATTGTTATAGAATCTCACTTATACCTTATTGTTATAGAATCTCACTTATACCTTATTGTTATAGAATCTCACTTATACCTTATTGTTATATAATCTCACTTATACCTTATTGTTATAGAATCTCAACTTATACCTTATTGTTTATAGAATCTCACTTATACCTTATTGTTATAGAATCTCACTTATACCTTATTTTTATAGAATCTCACACATTTTGGACAAACCTGCCTTAAAAAAATCTTAAATCTCACAGATTATGGCTTCAAAAGTATCACATGTATGCATTTTGTAATACAGCAATTTATAATGTTGCTGCTCTCTGTGGTTCCTGTGCAAGAATAGGGCCACTGCTTATCCAGACAGGGGCCGTAAAATCACCCCTTATTCATGCTCATTGTGCCAGTTTTGCCATGTTCATTAAAGTTCTTCATCATGATCTCTGTATCCTGTATTATTTCAGGTGCTACATGAGTAGTGGCAGAAAACAATGATCATGGCTCAAGTTAAAAATGGAGTGTTTTTGCAGTTCTGCAGGTGAATAGGTTCTAAGCTCATTCTGCATATTTGTATCTCGATGTAATGGAGAGTGGGCCTGAGATGTTCATTCCTGTTGGTGCCATACAACCTTTTGGTGTTGGTGTGCCGTAACAAAAAAACAATTTCAATTCCTTGTAACAAAATATTTAAATCGTAAAACATCTGAATAAGGTTTGTTTTGGCTTTTATATTTACATGGATGCCTCTAAATTGTTGAACACACAGAATTATGGAATCACCATGTTTTACAGTAAGGTTTTAATGTCTAGACTACAATAAGACTGCAAGATAAACAAGTTAACTAATATTTATCTTGTACCTTTTGGGATTAATCGGTCAGAACCAATTTCAAAAACTGATCTCATAAATGCTGTCTGCCATTCGGTATGGAGAAATGGTATATTTTTATTTCTGAGAACAACAGAGGCACCAGGCTGTGTTGTTTCCACTGGCACCACCTGATATCTTCTCAGAACATGAAATCCTTAAATATCTTAACTTTTTGACCATCCCGCCATCTGCTTTAAAGTAAGTAACACCCCTACGTCAGGTTGCAAGAGCTAAAGCACTTGTTGGTAATGATTCTATGCCAAGATAACAAGACATGGCAAACCACCAATAACAGACCTATGACAAGTTGCCAAGACCTGGCAAACCATCAGTAACATATATGTCAAGGTGCCAAGACCTGGCAAACCATCAGTAACACCTATGTTAAGCATCAATAACACTCCTGGGTCAGGTGGCATTGGACCTGAAAAACCATCAACAATACTCCTATTTCAAGATGCCAAGACCTGGCAAACCATCAGTAACACCTATGTCAAGGTGCCAAGAACTGGCTAACCATCAATAATAATTCTATGCCAAGGTGCCAAGACCTGTCAAACCACCAATAACACCCCCTGTGTCAAGGTGCCAAGACTTGGCAAACCATCAATAACACCCTTGTGTCAAGGTACCTAGACCTGGCAAACCATAAATAACACCTCTGTGTCCAAGTGCCTAGACCTGGCAAACCATCAATAACACCCTCTGTGTCAAAGTGTCTAGACCTGACAAACCATCAATAACACATTTGTGTGAAAGTGCCTAGACCTGACAAACTATCCTTAACATCCTCTGTGTCAATGTGCCTAGACCTGGCAAACCATCATTAACACCCCTATGTCAATGTGCCTAGACCTGACAAACCATCAATAACATCTCTGTGGCAAAGTGCCTAGACCTGACAAACCATCATTAACACCCTCTGTGTCAATGTGTCTAGACGAACTGGCAAACCATCAATAACACCTATGTGTCAAAGTGTCAAGACCTGACAAACAATCAATAACACCTCTGTGTCAAAGTGCCTAGACCTGACAAACCATCAATAACACCCTCTGTGTCAATGTGCCTAGACCTGACAAACCATCAATAACACCCTCTGTGTCAATGTGCCTAGACCTGACAAACCATTAATAACACCTCTGTGTCAAAGTGCCTAGACCTGACAAACCATCATTAACACCCTCTGTGTCAATGTGCCTAGACATGACAAACCATCAATAACACCTCTGTGTCAAAGTGCCTAGACCTGACAAACCATCATTAACAGCTCTGTGTCAATGTGCCTAGACGTGACAAACCATCAATAACACCTCTGTGTCAAAGTGCCTAGACCTGACAAACCATCAATAACACCCTCTGTGTCAATGTGCCTAGACCTGACAAACCATCAATAACACCTCTGTGTCAAAATGCCTAGACCTGACATTTTAACCGTCATTTACACCCTCTGTGTCAATGTGCCTAGACCTGACAAACCATCAATAACACCTATGTGTCAAAGTGCCTAGACCTGGCAAGCTGTCATTAACACACTTACGGTACAGCCCCAAGATCTGGCACATATATGGCAAAAATACCCCTGTGTGAAAAATGTGACCTTTTATTCTCAATATTTGAATACCGTTTTCCCCCTTATAAGAGCATCTCTTGGCATTTTGCATTGCACTTATAATACATGAAATACGTGAAATAGGTGAAATATGTGAAATACGTGAAATACGTGAAATACGTGACATACATGAAATATGTGAAATACGTGAAATACGGTGCTTGAAACTTTGACTACCACTCTTACATTGAAAGTGAATTGCCGATCCCAAGGGAGTGCCTATTGATGTATCAAAACCTCAAAGGATAAACATGACCATATCTGGTAACACAGATACATTTCCCCAATCCTTAAAACTTTGATGTGCTTCAAATGCTTTTTGAACTTTGAATGTTGTTTTTGTTGACATGTGCTTCTGTATTTAAGTTGAATCAATTATTGAACAAAAGCTATCCCATGATCACACATTTGACATTGTTAGGCATAATAATTGGGTTTTTAACAGGAAAATTGAAAGCTATATATATATATAGGATCTAAGTAAATGAGTTTCCATTCCACATAAGATTTATGAAATCAGTTATGAATTGTTTTAATTTGAACGAGCCATATTGGCGAGTTAAAATTAAAAATAATTTATAATGAGTTTCATTAATCTTATATGGAATGTGGGGGCGAGTTTAAGATTCTTTTTATCACATAACATTAGAGTCGACTGTTTTAAAATATACGGTAATTAAGATTGACATAAAACCGAGAAGATTCCAGACAAACTTTAGTGCCAAAATGTCATGTCCTTTAGTGCAAAAACACCATGTGATGTTGTAAAGTCAAATCACAAACAATGCTGGATATCTCTTTAAAGAAGGCATTTTGAAAACAACACAAAAAAAAACAGATGTTAATTTATTAACTTCATCGTTCTTCTTTTTGTTCACAATCAGGATTCCAGATTTGGTAATAACTTACTTAAGCAGTGGAAAATTTTGTATTAATTATTTTGTAAGGTCAAAATGGTTGTGTTGCGTTGATTAGCCATTAAAAAGTTTTAGTTTTCTTTAAATGTTTTAATTACCCATTAAAGTCTGTACTTTTCCTTAAATACTGTGTTACCCATTTAAGTTTGTATGTTTCTTTAAATACTTTGGTTAACTATTAAATGTAATTTTCTTCAAATACTTTGATTACCCATTAAAGTTTGTAGTTTTCTTCAAATATTTTGTTATGCACTGCAGTTTGTTGTTTTCTTACCATCTACAATTTGGTTTAAACAATATTTATTTGCATAATTTCTGTTCACGTAGTACTGTATAATCCCTAATAAATGCCCCTCCCCCAATAAATGCCCCACCCCCACTCCCTCCACCATATTTTTTTTAAAACTTACCAAAAGATGCAAGATAATCTGTTTCATTCATAATGGAACACACAAAATCACCGGAAAACTTAAAATCCAATGCATTAATTGATTGATTGGCATGCAGACTGGTTTATTAAATAATGTCTGATTTTAAAGTTAAATTATGTATTTTTGGTCTCAAATAAACGCCCCCTTTTCAAAAATGTAACGCCCCCGGGGGCGTTTATAAGGAGTATATTTTATACAAATAATGGATAGTTACGATCTGAAAACAAGCACTTTCAGAGAGTTGACAATATGGTAAGGCTTATAAGTAACAAAAGAATTTTTTTTCAAGTAGTGTAGTATATCACAAAGAAAGAAAATATAAACTAAGAAAAAATAAATATTAAGCTAGTTCAAAGAAACTAACCCTCCAAATAATGACAAAATTGTGCAACAGAACCTTTTTATCAAAACTCTAGCCAGGTGTTCAGGTCATATAATTATAGGTTATTAGATTTGTATTGGGATATATGCACGAGTTCTTCTGGGTAACAATATTGCGCGACTTTAGGAGCGCAATATGGTTAATGCGGAAGAACGAGTGCATACATCCCATTACATTTCTAATAACCTTTTTATTGCATAAGCAATTTAAAACAATAAAATTCGTTGTAATATTTAATTTTCACCAAAAAAAATAATATTTAAAACAAACATAGTGTCATTATATCATGTGAATTTTCACAATGAAATCAGCATTGATTACATCACGTGACATACTTTCTTTGACATGAACAGAAAATTGCACCAATCACAACGAGTATACATTACACACCCAATATGACTTTACTAAACGTCAATATAATGGGCGAATATTGACGTTTCCTGTTACATTGAAAGTAAACGGAGATTGTAATTGCGTATGCAATAATAATGTATATGTGTCTATTAAAAGTATAGATTTATATATTCAAAGGGTTTTTAAAATACCCATGATTGAATATGCCTAAAGTGAATTAGGAGTTGGTAACTCTTAATTGAATGATTCAGTTTTGTGGTTTGGCCTGGCTGGTTAAACCCCAGCGTTCGGTTACAGTCCACCGTCAGTATGTATACACTGTAGCCAGTTAGTATTTCATCTGCTTCAAGATAAAGTTTTCAGCACTCTGACCAATCACTGATCTTATTTTTACAAGTACAGCGATTAATAGATGCACCAAATTCAAAATTTGACAGTTAGGAATAAAAGTTTTGTTCTAGAAAGTATGGAAATAAATACATTATATAATTATTTTGATTTGATATATCTGTATAGAGTAATGTTTAATGTATTTACATGCCAAATTTTATGGTTTAAAACTGCTTTATTATTTAGAAATAATCTCTTTAGAATTAAACCTCTCTGAGCAGCATAATGCAGAAAATGATCAGAAAATGTAATCTGGGGCCATTTTGGTTTTTTTATACTCAACCCTGGCCTTTAAAGCGGTTTATATTGTGTCTATAAATTCTGCATTCTCAAAATAGGTAAATCATACATACCTTGTCGTCAGTAGGTTAAGAAACGGTGCACATATGTTGTAAAATTTGGCTGTTGTTGGCGGGATAGCTACTTTAAAGAAATGAAGAGGAAAAGGTTAGAAATTCAGTAGAGGAATACATGCCATTCTGCAGGTTGAAGATGTTATGTTAGCCTCTGTATTAGCCATGCTATCTGATGTTTTATATAGATAAATCAAATCTACAATTATTTCAAAGCATATCCCCAAACAAGTAAGAATGAGTAATCTTGCGTACATGTCTTATATCAGTATTGTGCAGACAATGGATGCGCTTCTGTATTGGGTGTCATCATTTATCACAAAATAATCGATTGTTTTTGTAACAGTGATGAGTATTCTTTTATGGCGTATAGTAAAATGTTCTATCAGAAAGATATAATATAACTGAAGTGGAAGTATATTTCATAACTTGGTAGTCTGCAGAGACAGGCCTTGTATTTTGTATAGAGGCGTCTGCTAATATCTGATGTCGTCTGCTGTTAGAACTATTTATTGATTCTGCGAGAACGTACTCACTGGAGATGGCAGTCGTGTATTGGCTACTGGACTGGTATACATCTCACAATGCGTGTGCCTGGAATACAGAGAACCATTCTAACTCACATCCAATATTGGAAAGAAAAAAAACATTGATTTAATGGATTTAGATATATAACTTATACAGTCGTTACGGTGATCGTTATAGTGATCGGCTGTTGTACGGTAATGGATTATACTAACATTTTAAAACATTTTGTGGATGAAGAAATAAAAGAAGCCAAATCTGTGAAAGGAAGTTTTATAGCTTCTACCATTTCTGTTTAATGTGACGGGTGTATTATTTACAAACATGGAAGAAGAGTTAAAGAATGGATAGTTCTGCAATTCCATAACAGCTTGATATAGTTTGCGTTCTGCTTATGTGAACTTGGCTTAATGCTGTTACTAGTCTCCCCTAATATAGAGGTTATACTATATTGTGATGTAAATTGAAATAGACTGACAGTGATTTTAATGGATATTGCCAAAGATGGATTATTGAGTCTGCAACAATGTTTTAGTTATGTGCATTTCTGGATCTTCTGCAGCCACTCTCTAATGGAATTGTTCAATAGTAGAAAATATTGCTTCTTTGAAATTATTTAGAAATTATTCTGTTCATTGTGAATTAGAGATATTGCTGTATAACGGGCTGTTGGTTTACTTAATAATAGTTATAAGGAAAAATAATTGTTGTTATTTCTTCGTGAAAGAGATAGGCAATATAGAACAGAACAATGTACACGTTTAAGCAATTCCAGCCATACCTGGCTTTCATTTTTAGTTTCATTTCATTTAGTTATTCGTTTGATTTCGATGGCTCATCGTCAAGTTACGCCAAATTTGCATCCTGGGTTCCTTGTCAAAACGGCTCCATAGGGTTTGAATTTCGTACACTTTTGCCAAATGCTTTGTTGTTTTATACTGATGGTGGTGGAAGTAATGACTATTACGAATTAAAACTTGTTAATGGAATAATGCACTTACGGTTTAAAATTAATAATGACATGAATATGCTGTCAGCAGGACAAAATTTACATAACAACGATTGGCATATGGTGAACATAACAAGAGACAGAAGGCTAACAACTTTAAGAGTAGACGAAGTATACTTTACACGCGAAAGTAAAAATTACAATCCAAGTCGAGATACGCTAGAAGCTACTAAAGAAAACTTTGCATTTATCGGAGGTCTTCCCATAGAATATAATGATAGATTATCAGAACTGTCAGTACCACAAGTTATTTTTGAACCACGGTTACGCGGGTCTGTTCGCAATTTGTTTTTCAGTAACTGCGGGAAGGCATTAAGCAGCCCCCTAATGTTGGATTCGCAGGGGATTATTCTGAAGAATGATGAGTGTTTGCAGAAAAACCTGTGCAAGAATGAGGGGATATGCGTGATGCGTGACAGCGGAGTCCAGTGCGACTGTTCGTGGACCGACTACATCGGAGAGTTCTGTGAAATAGGTAAGATTTGTAAAAAAAACTGCCATTCATCATCTCCATCTAAGAAATAAAATTATTATTATCATCATTTTTATTTATTTTCAAATTGGAAGTTAATGTTTTTGACGGAAACAGGGAGTCTTTGAAAATCTTCTGAATTAGGTAGATGTTTTGAGTTTGTCATGCATGGTACGCAAATTTTACCCATCATGCAATATTAAAGCAGAAGGGAAGGCTGATGGCAAATATTCATATGTTATGTTATCCTGCATAAAATGAGCTTAGAATAGAAAGTTAATCTGCCATCATCTACGGTCTTTTGAAGCAGGCTCCATCATGCAATATTAAAGCAGAAGGGAAGGCTGATGGCAAATATTCATATGATATGTTATCCTGCATAAAATGTGCTTAGAATAGAAAGTTAATCTGCCATCATCTACGGTCTTTTGAAGCAGGCTTCGGTGGTCCATATAGAACATGGTCTCTTTCATATTTGGATGAAATAGCAACAGACATATTGACAATTTTTTAAATAGATGAAATTTAGATTAGAGTATAAGTAAAAAAATAATTCAAATAGAAAGATGGACTAATTGAATATGAAGCGATCTCTGTCAGATGAACAGTAACATGAGTCCATTAAACTCATTTCCTATTTTTTTCATGTGGCAAAAAAATGGAAATCTAATTTCCTTTTCATATATTGAAGAACCCTTTGCGTTGATGTTTGAAGTGATAAAGATGTTGTTTATTGACTGCCTCACAAATTCATTACACACCATTACTTCCCTATTGTTTATCAGCGTAATATAGGATTGGAGTCTCTGTGAAGATCACAGGAGATATTTAGAATACTAGTTTTCTGTTGTTAAAGGGACACACGGCAATCTTGAAGTTTTATTAAACATTTAAATTAGCATCTTGATTTATTAGTCCAGTATCATTTTGACCTGCTTGCATACATATATAATTCAATAACATTTTGAATTTTCATTTCTTTTCTTCTTGATTTTTCCCCCGTTTGGTTGCCGGGGTAGAATACAACCACTGCAAACACACCGTCACATGTAGAGGGGTAGGACCCCCACCCCCACATTCATATTCATTTTGTCATTTTTTGTTCATACTCATTAAAGGTCTTCATCATGCATCACCATTGTTTCAGGTGCCATCTCGCTCACATCACTAAGAGCAGTGGCAGAAAAACAATAAACGTGGCTCCAGCGTAAATGGAGTGTCTACAATAGAATTTGCAGCAACTCTGCAGTTCAGGGTGAGAAGGTCCTAGGTCCATTCTCCATATTTTATCTCAATGTACATGGAGGATGAGCCTGGCATGTTCTTGCCTGTTAGGCGCCATATAACCTTTTATGTGTTGGTGCGCCTTAGACAATTCAATTCAGTTCTTCCTGATTTTACCGTAGGTTTCAGTAGTATTTAACTGCATTATAATCTTCAGTTAGTAATATGCAAAAGCAATTCACTTTATACTATTTTCATAGTTATTATTAATCATTTAACAAATACATGTTATGTAAAAATCTAACACCACAAGTTTTTAAACTAGAAGCCCACTGCCTGCATGTCGAGCCCTGCTATAAAGATCCAGATGTTTTATTTGACCAACACCAGTGGCAAGATATGCATGACGTAGCAGAGACCAAATGTGACCTATATTTCACCAACATTTTGCACATGATGTTAGATGCATATCAGGAACATTCTGGTGAAATTTGGTGAAAATCCTCAAGAAAGAAGCAAGATACGCATGTCGAAGCCGTGACCTATATTTCATCGAAAGTAGGTCACAGCAACCCGAAATGAGCATGTAAATGTTGGATCCATATACATGTAATGAGCATTCTGGTGGAGTTTGGTGAAAAGTTTGGTGAAAATTCTGCAAGTAACGAAGAATTTATTAAGATAGGAAAATCTGACGCGCAGACGTACTAACGGACAAACTGACACACCAGCGTGATTGCTAAGTCGAGATCCGTAAATGGGCTAGACAAAAGCCAAGATTGCGGTGCGTCCCTTTAATGAAAACAAGAAGATTCTTAGATATTCCAGTAGTTTGTCAAGATTAAACAAGTATATGGTTTATCAGCAAGTTGGATTAGAAGACTGATTGAATTGGATTTTATAGTCGCACCAACAGCTAAGGTCATATGGCGACTTTCCAGCTTCCATTGGTGGAGGAAGACCCCAGGTGCCCCTCCGGGAAATTTTCGTGCACTGGCGGGCACCTGGGTAGAACCACTGACGTTCCGCAAGCCAGCTGGATAGCTTCTCACATAAAGATTCCTAGGCCCTGAGGGATCAAACTTACTGAGGGGCAAGTGATTTCAAGTCAGGGACGTTAACCACTTGGCCAGGGACGCCCCGGATTAGAAGACTTTTTGGGGTTTAAAAACTTGGCTATATAAGAATGTTGACTTACATTTTCTTCAATACTGGATTAAAAATTCGCTTCTTAACATTTCTGTTGGCATCTTCTCTATACTCTAACTATTGTTCTTAGTACTTTGCAGGTGGTTTCACAAATTCTATTAAAAAAAGAAATTTTTTAAAATGTACTTTTTTTAACATTTCATGCAAAAGGGTTATTTAGATTCATATTTTGAAATATATATATGTTCCAGTGGTTAGTTGGTATAAGTTGTATAAACATATTTATATGCCCACACAAAGCAGCATTATTTAGACAGGTGCATTATTTCATTTGCATTTGCCTCAATTTGATTTCTTCACATTCTCAGTTATTTTTTTCGATTCCAATGAAATGGATTAGGTGCGTTTTTGTTTAATGGCTTTGTTCACCTTAGATTGCTGGGATTGACCAATTAGGTAATGTACTTGTTAATATATAGATAAAACATTCATTGATTTTTTCTGTCACAGGATACAGTTGTTTGATAGTGGACCAAACATTATGTCACTAATTGAGATAATAGTTCTGTAAGGATTCACAACTATGGTAGCTCTCAACCTGTGAAATATACATGTACATTGTCATGTTACGATGGATAATGTTCAACATGTTTGACCTGTTGAGGCTTTAATGCTTCCATAATAAAATATGATTTACCAATTTTTTACCAAACGGTGCAGAAATATTTTTCCCTTTTGTGTAATATTGAGCTTTTAGCACATCACAGTCACCTTTAAACAATTTAAATAATTTTAAAAATAAAGACAAGATATGATAAGGTGGGATAAATGCTCAAACAATATATACTTCTCTCAATTTTGACATAAATGTTCAAAATAAGCTATTACTGCTTTTATCATCAACAGAGAATTTTATTTGTTTTTCTGATACACATTTTCTCACTGGGTCTCATAGTTTGGCATATTAGCTAAATTGTGTCATATTTTGCACATGTTGGGGCTTTTAGTGCAAGTTTTTGATCCTAAAATGTAAATCGCACCGAGAGCTCACCGAGAGCTCACCCTTTTTTTTTGCTGATGATGATAAAAAAGTCAGCTGCTGGCGGCGCTGCTCTGTATATAGCCTGAATACTGCTAAAATGAGAAAATATAATTTTGTAAATAAAAGGCCTGATCTGTGAGGCTCTTAAATTGATTTTATTCCTTTAAATGGAATTCTGATAATGAGGTTTAATAATGATTCGGTCCATTTGCAGCTAAAATACAAATTCAAACAGTGTGCATTAATTATAAACTTCAATATTGGGTGCCTTTATCTCATACCTAACCTTTACAAAACATTTCGTAGAATGGAATATATGTTTTTTAAGACAATGTCACCTAGGTGAAATTTCTTTAAATACTGAATATATATATATATATATATATATACAGAATTTATGTTGAACTGGTATCCAAGATCATCATGGCCTACAGCGGCCATACTTTCTGACATCAGACTTACGAAGAAACATTGAGGGATCACTACTTCCCATAAACCTTTCATCATATCTTCAAGAAACTTAACGAACATTGTAGACAATGTTTAGGTATGCAACTGCTTGTCATCGGGTGTTAGTCAATTGTATGTAGTTATTCCTATACCTTCAAAACTAGGCAGAATTTAATAAAAACTTCACAGAAACACTCTTCAGATGTCTAGTTTATTATAAATGAATCGAAGTTCCTATGAAATGTAAGAAGTCTACACAAGAGCTAAAAAAACGCTAAAATAGACTATAAAATAATGTGATAGCTACTCTGTAAGAACCATAAGAGGTATTAAATACAATAACTTTACATAAGGGATCAGCAAGACATGTAGCTGGTCCTAAAGAAATTCATGTTGATCCAACATCTGATAGATTGCATCTAGCGGCCATCTTTAACATCTTATTGTCACTACTTCTTCTATACAATTCTTCATGAAACATCACAGAAACATTCCCTATGATGTTTGGTTGTTCCTTAATGAAATTCCAAGATGGCTGCCACAGATACTAGAGAAGTTTATGATTGCTTCTCCTCCAGAACCATTAAAGGTATTGATATAGAACCTTTACTGAATGATCTGGAGAGATCTGTAAGACATTGTCAATGAAATTCATGAAAAGCAATGGTCTCAGTGTGTTTTGGATAGATGAGTTCTTCATTGTATTCTAATTTATGAGAGCTTTAAAGGTAAATTAAAAGCACAAAGCTATTATGCAGAAATGTATATGGCAGAAGAGAGAGATTAACGTTCTCAGATATCAAAGTGACATTCACATTGTCCTGATTATATTAGCACAGCAGTCTCAGCTCCCTGAGTTGGTAATTATTGGCAAGGCAAAATTGAAGTGAAAGCATATACCCTAATATCAATTGCTTATTGATTGTTAGTATCTTGTTTTATGATTAAGATCCTTAGAAGTCTGTGTATGAACATAAATGTCCTCCTCCTCCTCCTCCTCCTCCTCCTCCTCCTCCTCCACCTCCTCCACCTCCACCTCCTCCCCTTCTTCCTCTTCTTCCAACCTCTTCCAACTCCACCTCATCATTCTTCCACCTTCCTCATCCACCTCTTCCTCCCTTATCCTCTTCCACCTCCTCATCTTCCTCCACCTCATATTCTTCCTCCTTCTATTCTGCCTTCTCCTCCTCCTCCTCATCTCTCCTCTTCCT